>JAJOOR010012065.1:0-24444 GCA_036250505.1 Solanum acaule
GTTTTTTTTTTTTTTTGAGAAAATGGTCTAATCCCCCCCCCCCCCCCAAATCTATATCCGAAATTCCAACTACACACTTCAACTTCACGGTTGTTCTATCACCCCCTTAACATTTTAAAACTGAAATATATACCTCTTAAAAAGTCATACCCAGAATATATACATCACCTTTTTTACTATAAAAAAATTATTTCTCTTTATTCTACTGCCATATAGCATCATCAACCTGGTGCTAAATTATTTTTCATCAGTTTTCTTCGAAATTCTTCGAAATTCAATCTTTGAAAATTTCCAATTTTTTTTTAATAACCGTTGATTCAACCCTCAAATTCTCTATTTTTGCATAATCTCTTGTTTTTTCTCTTTTGAATGATGAAATTTTCACCCAAAATCATTAACAATTCAATGCCCAAAAATTTCTTTTTATCAATTTTACGGTTTAAGTTTTTAGTTATAGTTAGTTTAGTAGGAATGTTGAAAAATGAATATTTAGTATGATTTTTGTATAGTAGAATGTTCATTGTAGATTTGATAACCAAAATCTTTTTAGATCTGAAAAAACGATAAGAATCTTCAACTTTTAAATTTTGTGTTTGAGCTTGAATTTGCATCCCCTATCTTGGAGCTATGAAAACAATTATGTGGCGATGGTGATTAAGTGGTGGTTCATATTGGAACTGGTTATTGATGAGTTTGTTCTCACATGGTGGAATAACATAAATTATTTTCGATGGATTTTTTGTAAAGCTATTGTGAGAAGTGTGTGATTTGAAAATGAGAGGGAGCTTAGTGACGGAAGAACTATGGGGGTGGAGACCTGGTAGTGGAGGAGACAACTCACCTGATGGATCAAAGATGCCATCACCGCAGGTGTTGTTGCCAGTCTGTTAAAGAGAAGAACAATGAAGAAAAAAACGTAAAAAGTAACAAATAAATAAAAGGAAACATAAAAGTTTTTTTTATAAAAGCAAAATATGAATATGAAATAAGAAAAATATTAAAGTTTTAATTAGTTTTTTTGGCCTTTCACTGTTATGATCCAGACCGTTGTGATTGACACCCACACTAACCCTCTGGTGGGAGAACCACTACAACAACCCAACTACACAACTTAACCAAATACTACGCATTTAAAGATACGAAAGCTGGTTTAAATGACAAAAAGAAATATGGAGTTCCCATAAACTCCAAAGGTTTTAAATAAACTAGCCAAACTAATGTGGAAGTTTTAACCCTTAGAACCTGAAAGTCATTGTACCAAAACTCTACTAACGACAAGTCTAAGAACGAGGGGCACAACCCCGAAACTAAACAACACCTTAAACAAATAGTTTGAGACCGAAAAGAGTGCGGCCCGAAAGAACTGGCTCACCCTTGAATCCGGTCACGCTCAATAGTCACCTAGCTGAGGTCTATTAATAGCCGCCTGAAGATGCCATGTACTCAAAAAAGAACAAGCAAGTGCAATATCAGTACACAACCACAGTGTACTGGTAGGATCACGCGACTATCCCAATAAGTGAAACACATGCAAGTAACCACAACATTATAAACAGGCATATATCGAACATATACAATATTAATCATCTTTTCAGGATCAATGTAGCATTCCACGTTCTCAATAATACACATTGGTTATCATTTTAGAGCAACAACAATCTTTCAACCTCAATCACCATTAGATATGAACGTAATCATCACAAGTAGATACATAACACAATTCAATGGTCCTCTCACGGAACCCAATTCAATGGTTCTCTCATAGAACCCAAACCCAAACTGTTAGTGTACCAGTTCGTGGTACCCGATCCAATGTTGATGACGGAACGTGGCAACCGATCCCATATTTATGCCAGAACGTGGCAACCAATCTCATATTTGTGTCAAAATGTGGCAACCGATCCAAGTTAGTGTGTCGGAACGTAACACCCAATCCATTTAACAAACCACAATCACAATCACAATGTATATTCTCATAATCATACAACAAGAGGTGATTCATGGGCATACAATTATTCAATTATCCTCATTTACAATTAGGGTGATCAATAATGCAATCATTCGCATACATACATGCATTATAATAAGCAATTACAAACATATATCACACCAACATGAAATCACAATTATCACCTACCTCGAATCCAAGCTTGAATCCCCTAAGGCACTTGAACCTTCCCTTTTCGAATTCTTTCCGCTAGTTCTAGGTCTACAAACAATTAATATACGCAAGGATCAACAATCAAAGGTCTAATTATCTGGATTATAGCAAACCCAATAACCCTAGACCAAACTCAAGATCCTAATACCCATATTAGGGATTTTTCCACAATAATTTACAGATCAAAATCCTCTCCCATCGATAATCACCCACTAATTTTCATTCTACGGATCGAAAAATGGATTCGGAAAGTTAAAACCTTACCTTTAGCCTCAAGAATTGGGGAAAACTATCAAGAAAGCACCAGGGGTCGTCTCCTAGCTCTCCAAGTCGAAACTTGCAAAATAAAATAATTTTAGGGTTTATTTTCAACTTAAATCGTGATTGTCCCGCTATGGCGGCCCTGCCCTAGTGGGAATAATCCCACCACAACGGCTTGCACGGAAACAAAATGTCGAATTAAGATCTCCAAACCCCCATTTCACAACACACCTTCCTCCCACGACACTAAGAAAACACCTATTCACACTAAGATCAATTTCAGGAGTTCTACTCGCCCGAATTCAATTCTGTAAAGTCGTACGGGTTCCTTAACGTCTTAGCTATCCACTCATGCAATCAATTTCATTATTACACTTCTCATTCATTACCAGATTTCCCTAGACTCACCTGACTCTAATTTCACCCAAATCTGGACTAGGCTAGGAAATTTCAAGTTACTATTCAAAAGTTTTTCTGGTCCAATTCTTTCCCCATTGGCTTTTCCCTAACGATGGAATCATGTCGTTACAATAGATACCAATTTACCTATCACCCGTCCCCGAGTGATCAAGTAGGAAAGACTGGCTAAAGTAAGAGTAGAGTAGTATCTGAATCGTTGAATCACTAGGGATACTTGTCCCACTTACTTTGAGCATTCTGGTGTCCTCCAAGAGCTTGAGAAGTGAAAAACTTGCGAGAACAGTAGAGGCAAAAGAACATTCTAGAAGATGGAACCTGGGGCTGCTAGAAGCTTAACTTGGATACTTCTCACTTTATCCTTAGTATCCTTCACTGAATCAACTCCCAAATGTTTTACATCTTCAGCCCCAAACCACCCTATGGGTGATCTACACATCCTTTCATACAATGACTCAATGAAGTCATCACAATACTCGAGTGACAATTATTGTTGTACGTAAACTTAACTACAACAAAAGGTATTCTCAATAACCACCAAAGTTGATCGTACTCACGTCTGCCACATGTTATCAAGGACCTTGACACAATCATCAAGACTAATCCTTTCTTACATAAGCATGATAAAATTCTAAATCAATACTCGCTACAACTAGAGGTGGACCTGAACCAACCAACACACACTCATAATATTCAACCAATCATAGTTCTTATCAACATCTCCTTCTCACAATATAAATTTCCATGAGCTTAAGTTACAAAATTTGATCTTTAGACATCAGATACTCATCGAGGGATATGTCCAAGCATACAACCCTTTAACCATACTATCGAATGCTAGGCTTAGCAATTATGATTGTAGATTACCCTTAAGAACAGTAGAATTGGACCCAATGATCCCCACATTCATCCACACATAATTAATACATGACCTCGACGACTAGACAAATATTAAGAATGACGGACAACCATGATCACACAGGGTAGCTCTTTTATGAATTCTAATAAGCAAGTGGTACATGTCGAACCACTAAAATACTTTAACAACTCCAAGACAACACCAATTATGTCATTCGAAATAACCAAATCTTCCCAATCTTCCCACTCAACCAAGAGAACATCGCAGGATTTGGTACCCCTGATCCACCACTAGGGATCCACCTACAAAAGTGAAAACACACTAGAGCATAGCTAGTTAATCATACTCACAATACTAACAACCATCATAAACACTCTGACCATTTACCTTATTATAAACCAACACTTTTAAAAATGAAACATTTCTTAGGTACTTAACAATCAATAGTAGTAAACTTATGACTCAACCCAGGTGTAAGTCCTTACAAATGCTCAATACTGGATACAATTGATCATTTCTCACCTTGCCAATTCATTCCTTGACAAAATACATCACCACAAATATAGACTTACAATGAAAAATTTGAATAGTAATTTCCACTGTATACCACAATCCCTTTCTCTATCAACATTAGTTTTTACCTTGAAGATTTTTATGAATTCATGGATCTCCGTTTATCATTGATCGCATCTCCATCGATCTTACAAAATATTTCGCTAACATTTCAATCATAGTCATTACTAAACTCAAAAACAAGAACCAAGCACTTATCATCACACTCAAGCTAATGTATGTGCACTCCTTTCTCAAGTCTTTTCCAATAGTTACCAACCAAACTTATTATATAGTTGCATTCCATCACAAACTCTTATTACCATTATGCTCAATCAGCCCTGACTATCACCACAAAGTCAAACTTTTCATCAACACGACACCTTAAACTCAGGTAAACCGATCAAATTCAAAGGACTAACCCAATTTTTATGCGCACTCTCTTACAAAAATACTTCAATTGCCTTCACCCAAGTATACTCAATGGGACTTTCATTATCCATAAGCTTGTCATCCCGGTATTAATCCACCCCTTTATGGCTTAAGATAAAATCAACATGCCTCATACTACCATCCTTCTTCTTAACAAACACGACAGGAACACCACATGGGGAAGCACTAGGAGGGATGAAACCTTAATCAAGAAGCTCCTGGATTTGAGCTTTAAGCTCTCTCAATTCTGACACCATAGGAATAGACTCAATGGAGGGGGATTCGACCTAAACATCCTGAATATGAGCCAATCACACCAAACAATCCCGACCCACCAATTTCCTATCCCGCACGACAAATATGACCTTAACTGACTTAGGCTTGTACCCCATTCCCACTCTAACCTTTCCCTACCCGGGATCTCTAGAGTTACCGACTTAGCATTACCATTAAGCACAACATATAATAGGAGGACAACCAAGTCAGTCATATCCAGCATAACCAAATCAACCCAAAACTGAAAATCCATAAACACAGCAGGACAACACGATATACATGGGTGACTATGACTGATTCTTCAACTGGGATAGAAACATGGATGGGGGCATCAAGTATATCACAAATCATATCAAATTTAGAGGCAAATCGCACTTACACATAAGAATAAGTAGAACCCAGTTCAAACAACACATTAGCCATCCGATCACAAATAATAATAGTACTTGTGATCACTGCATCAGACCCTCAGCCTCGATCTTACCCGAAAAGGCATAAAATTGAGCCTTGTCATCTTGACGGGCAACCTAATTGCCTGGCTGCACTACTCCTCTACCTGCATTACCATTTCCCTGGCCTCCACGGCCTCATTGATTTCCTCTGCATATGCTCATGTTCTCCACAATTGTAACACACTTAATAACTTAACCAAGTAAACATCGCTTCTATTGGAGCAATCGTATCCTGACCCTTATTGATATACAATCAATCCATAAATTCGTAGTATAGTTTCTAACCTCAATTGACATAATTTAATTTCATCATTTGCTGAACAACCAATACATGTTATGACAATAATACTAAATGCATTTTCCAAAGTAATAGTGTTCATTATCTAGCCGCCCCTTACCAAAACTTCTTGGATGTTGTCACCTATAACTTGAATCTGCAAATATGACCTTAATCCCTTCACAAGTGACGATAGTAGCTAGCGAGACCCACAAAACACTTAATTTCAGTCACAGAACTAAGTCAGACCCAATTCCTGACTGCTTCAATAATTTGGGGATCTACCATTACCCCTTCCCTTGAAACTACATGCCCCAAAAAAACACTCGAAGTCAACCAAAATTCACACTTAGAAAATTTTGCACACCGCTTTTGTTTTTGTAATCACATGGATGCTAGTTTTTCTGTTGTTTTTGACAACATTCAATTTATTACAAGGTTTTATAGTCTATCCTCGATTGTTGAACATTGATGGGATTGCAAGGGTTAGTTCGGATTTGATTAGGATTATATAAGGAGACCTGGGAAAATAGAAGAGACAGGGCTGAAGTTCTGTCTCGCCCGGTCCCTCTCTGGCGAGGAATTTCCGCTCCGGCAGCCTCGCGCTGGCAGCCTCCTGTTGTGATATGTCCAAACTTACACCTCAATTAAGAGATATAAACGGTCGAAGTCAATTTATAGAACTCAATGTGAGTTGAGGTCGATCCTACAGAGAATTTCTTTACATAAATTATTTCATTGTCGCGTTTTACTCAAATGTCGTTATTATTTCCTAAAGAAACAATTACGAAAAGTAAAATGGATTTAGTTGTGATGTTCTAGTAACTAAGATTTGTAATAAGAATCCAGATTAACAATTAACAAAGATTTAAGTTCTCAAGTTGTTTCGATGATTAAAAGAAACCAGGATTGTGTTCCCCATAACGTTACACCTAATGTTCTTCCGTAGTTGAGTTTTAGGCAATTTATCTCTACAAAATATAGACGAGTTAGATATATCTGATACTTCTCAGTCTAATCAGATAATGTTCACTCAAGTCCTCTCGGTCCCAGAGTGTTACTAGTTTTACCCTCGTTTACAATAGTGTTAAAGTTCTTTTCTCTCGAACTCAAACTTTGACTCCATTTCTTCAAGTTAATTTAGCTTTTTCCTAACTATTACTTTTCTCTCGAACAATAATAGATTCAGGCTCACTCCAATGCATGCACTCATCAGAATACGTTAATGATGAAAGCTAGATTATAATTTGCAAACATAAATCGCCTATCACTCATTTTACAAAATTATAATTCGATTTACATCATAGATCCCACAATCCCAGTTGTGGTATTTAGCCACTCATGATTTCACGTAAACATTCAGAAATATCAAATGAAAACATGTTCAGAAAGTACTTACAAGAATAAGCAAATCAACAAGCCACTTCGATAATTCAAGAACCGGAAATCCAAATTTTGAACTTAATTCAATGTCAAAATCAAAAATAAAAAACTGAGAATAATAGAAACTTGTTCGTCGTTCAAGGTTAGAAAAGATAAAACATAAAAAAGGCCCTAATTAATTCAAATTTTTAAAAAGTCCTACTCGAAGTAAGACTGAAATGTCGGGCAACTGTATGGGCAATATGATGGACCGTCACAGGTTTCACGGTCCGTGAAGCCTACCGAGATCTATGCTTGGCCTAAACAAAATGCCAGTATTCAATGCCTGTACACTTGAGCTTCTTCACGAACACCACAACGGACCGTGATGAGGACCACGACCTGTGAGGCCTTCCATGGTCAACACCATATTTCATTTTCTCATGACCTAAACACTGGATCCACTCCACGATCACAACCACGGATCGTGACGACGACCACGAACCGTATAGTTGCCCGTGGTCTTAACTTGGCCAATTCATTTTTTATCTTTTTGATACATATTCTCTAGATCAGCTTCATGAGTACTCCCACGAATCGTTGTAAGGACCACGACCCGTGAGGCTGTCCGTGGTCCTTACTTGGTATTACTATAATTGATCTTCTCAAGGCTTGCTCACTGGATAAGTATTCACGACCAACTGCACGATCCGTAATGAAGATCACGGTCCGTGAAGCCATCTTTGGTATTTACTTGCTTCAATTCACTTTCACTGCATTTTCCTCTTTTCTTTCTTCTTTCACGTCCACTTGTTTTACCTGTACAACCATTACCAAACACATCATATCCACATAAATAAACTCAATTCTAGTATTAATTCTTAGGTTTCAAGCATCAAATGTGCCAAGATTTTGCGGCACATCAACACCCTCATCTTAGAACCATTACTTGTGCTCAAGTGATGAGAAAACAATACATTCAGCCCTCAAATCATTCAAACACCTTTGACACTACACAACAACCATCTCAAACACAATTTGTATCCAAAACCATGAATCTAACATGCAAGGATCAATCTATGACATCTCATTACTCACAGTCGATCAAACTTATGCCTGTGAATTATCAGCTAACACAATCTACTCTCAAATGCAATCATTGTGTCCTCACACCAAAGAAGTCCCTCACTCATGATAATTAGGACGAAGTACTACGCTCGCACTCTCAAAGAACTTCTAATACTAACAACAAACTACCATAGTCTTGCCCTTGTTTTCTACGCTCTATCTTTCAAACACCCAGAATAAGATCACTGTAGGACTTTATCGGCTTGTAACATAGGCTCAGGCTAGGGAATGGATATTTGGGTTTGTGAGTGACTAGTCCCTTGGTTTTCCAAAGTTTCATTTGCACACAACTCTTTTTGAGCGATTCCATCTTTTTCTTCATTTCAGCAAATCCCGGCAACCATTATTTTCTTTTTTTTTTCTTTTCTTTTTTTCACACTTTTTTTTATATATGCATTTTTTATATGCACTCAGCTCACTGGTTGAACTTTCTTTTTCACTTCTTCTTTCTGCTCGGATTGCAATCACCCTCAACTTAGGCTTTTGGCCTGAGTTGTGACATCGTATCTTCAGAAACCAAAGGATATGATATTTACTGGGTAAAAAAAAATTGGCTTTTAGGCACAAATCGGGTTCAAGTGATAAGCTTTTTATTTGGTTGTTTTATTTTTGGCTTTTTAATGGCTTAACAAAAATGGTTTACTCATCCTTTCCTATCCGGTTATTCTCAGATTTAAGCAAGACTACTCGGGAAAGTTCTAGTTTCTACTCCTAGTGTTAGAATTCAAACAACACTTACACACATATGACACAGGACTACATTCTCCAGTTTCTTGGTTCACCAATTTATTTATCAGACTAGCAATGTTCAACAAGCAAGTATCTAAGATGTCATCTAAAGATCCTAACAGTCAAATTTCATATCAAGGTAATCAATACACACAGACTAGTTGTTGCACAACTGAACACGCCAACACAAACACAAGACCATAACAGTTTTCACAGTAAACACAGAGTCAACCTCCATTCATTCTAACAGCTAGAATGGCAGGTTGCTCACCACCCCCTCCCCAAACAAAAGACTTTGCCCTCAAAGTCAATAAAGAAAACAAAACAGGGCTATGAGGATGGGTCATACATGCGGCACCGGTAGTCAGATCCGCGTCCTCACCCTTATCAACGGGTGCACTCTCAGGAATCAGCACAGGAGCAGGCTGGCTACCACTCCCGGGACAGGTACTCCGCTACCAGAAGCTCCAGCTAACACTGAATCACGTTGTTGTTGCTCAAGTGCTTCTTTTTCTCTAGCTTCCTTCCTTGATGCCTTGCGGGCTTTCTTTTCTTGCCTTATTTCCTCTTTGGATAGGTCAGCAGGTATCTCCTCACCAGATTCTCCGGTTCTGTGTTTCCTCTTGCCGGATTTTCCCTTAGTGAGTTCTCCCCAAAAATCGCCAAGGGATTGAGTGGAGGGTGCCTGACTGAGAAATTGCATCAAAGAATCTGGCTTGACCAGAATGGGCACCTGTACTGGCTTTTCAGCCAGTTTAGCAACCTGAGTTCGCATCTTGGCCAATTGTGATTTGCACTCATCAGTATCTACCGAACCGGCGGCCTGGAATCGATCTTGGACAATGATCTCCAAACCATCCATCCTATCTTTTAAGACAACCAACTCTTTTCGCATCTCATCTTTAATCTCTTTCTTCACAGCTAATACATCTCTCTCTCTATTAGCTGAGGCATTTGGCGTTGGTCTGCAAACAATTTCTCAAGGACAAGCATAAGAATAGTTACATAGGTACCTGGAGCTTGCGAGGCCGAAGCTGGTGGTGGTGGTGCCTCTGTGGAAGGCTGTGATGACTCCCCCTATCTTGGACCTCTATCCGCATATGAGATGTCAATTGGTATGTGAGGAACAACCGCCAAAGTACCCACAGTTCCAGATTTCGCACCAAAGAGATGGTTCGTGACATCTTTGATTTTAGAAACTTGGGTGAGTCTGAATGTTTCACCCCATCTGTCAACCAGCCTATTTGGGGGAATGTTTGCTTGTCAACATAATTTCCATATTAGACAAAGAAATGAAAGTCCAGCTCTCTCATTCAGTGCCCTGTCTCCCATCTCGGTCACTATAATCCACCCCACATTTACCGGGTAATCAACCACGAGGCACGCTACCAAAGAAGCCAGTAAAGGAGACAATGTGTTATCATTAGCTGTCGGTCTCAATTGTGCACGGACAATAGCCCACCAAACCTTGGATGGAAAAGATAGTGAAGCTTTCGTGATGAGTGTTGGCATTGTTGTGACCCAAACTGCATTCTCCCCATCTATGGCAATTTGCCTTGCAATCTAACGCAAGATCCGCTCACGCGAATTCTGAACCTCTATCTCAGTGTCACTGGTGATGGCATGATGGTTACCCTAAAAAAGGCCAATTGAAGCTGGTGCAGTATATTCCGGGCCATACAACATCCTGTTGATAGTAGCCTCGGAGATGTATATCGATGTGCCCCGAACCATAATTGAGTTGAGTGGACCCATGTAATGGCCATGTCTTTCTGTCCCCTTTTAGTTGTCTCAGTGTCTGCAATAAATTTCAAATGTGTACCCAAGATCTCCTACTTCTGCATCCCTGGTGTACCATGCCCTGTTATTCTTTGACACCTCGTCTATCAGTTGCATGCTCTCTAAGAATGGCTTCCTCATAAATGATCCTCCACACACTGCATCAGCAACATGTTTAGTAACATAATTTAAAGATCTATAAAATGCCTGTTTTAGATGTCTCTCAGTGAGACCATGGTTTGGACACTTCTTCAGCTTTTGGCAGAATCTCCACCAGGTGTCATGCATCGCTTCTCCTGGTAGCTGTTTATGGGTACTTATCTCATCTTTCATCTACAACTCTTTTGATTCCTGAAAGAATCGTTCCAGGAAAGCCTCCTTCAGTTCAGTCCAAGTCCTGATTGAGTCATCAAACATCTTATTCAACCAATTTGTTGCCTCTCCAGTAAGAGACAATGGAAACAGCCTCAATCTCATCGTTGTTTGGCTAACTCTAGGAATTTCTTGCGATTTGTAGATCGCCACAAAGTTCATCAGATGCTGGTTAGCATCATCACCTGTTACACCCCTGAACATACCTTTTAGATTCAGTAGTTGAATCATAGTGTTGGTGATTGTGAATTTAACACCTGGAGGTAGTGCAGGTAACACTATCGCTCCAGTAGCTCTAGCTCCATCCAAGTCTAAGTCATCCTCTTCATACATCATGTGAGCTGGAGGTTGTGCTCTATCCCTTCGAGCTATTGGTTAGCGGTGGGGAGGAATGATTCCATTTACTGCTATGTTTTCGTCCACTACCCTAGGTGGGTTGTTCACAACATTTGGCTAAATACCTCTTACAATGGTTTCAGCTTCTAATCCATCTCTCTGTGCCTCAAGTTCTTGTGCATTCACCATATTTCGAATAGTCTTCCGAAGTTCTAGGTCATAAGGAATCAATGGAGCTCATTTACTTCTAGTATTTGGCATACACCGTAGAACTCGCCTGAAAGAGACACAGACAAAGAACAAGACGTAAAATTAGGAAATATAACTACAACTTGAATAAAAGCTAGTAAAAAACTTCTGAATTGAAATTCCCTGGCAGCAGCGCCAAAATTTGATACGTCCAAACATACACCTCAATTAAGAGATATAAACGGTCGAAGTCAATTTATAATTGAGGTCGATCCATAGAGAATGTCTTTACAGAAATGATTTCACTATCGCGTTTTACTCAAATGTCATTATTATTTCCTAAAGAAACAATTATGGAAAGTAAAATGGATTTAGTTGTGATGTTCTAGTATCTAAGATTTGTAATCAGAATCTAGATTAACAATTAACAGAGCTTTCAGTTCTCAAGTTGTTTCGATGATTAAAAGAAACTTGGATTATGTTCCCCATAACTTACACCTAATGTTCTTCCGTAGTTGAGTTTCAGGCAATTTATCTTTACAAAATACAGACCAGTTAGATATATCTGATACTTCTCAGTCTAATCAGATAATGTTCACTCAAGTCCTCTCGGTCCCAGAGTGTTACTAGTTTTACCCTCGTTTACAATGGTGTTAAAGTTCTTTTCTCTCAAACTCAAACTTTGACTCCATTTCTTCAAGTTAATTTAGTTTTTTCCTAACTATTACTCTTCTCTTGAACAAATAATAGATTCAGTCTCACTCCAATGTATGCACTCATCAGAATACGTTAATAATGAAAGCTAGATTATAATTTGCAAACATAAATCGCCTATCACTCGTTTTACGAAATTACAATTCGATTTACGTCATAGATCCCACAATCCCAGTTGTGGTATTTAGCCACTCATGATTTCACGTAAACATTTAGAAATATCAAATGAAAACATGTTTAGAAAGTACTTACGAGAATAATCAAATCAACAAGCCACTTCGATAATTCAAGAACCGGAAATCCAAACTTTGAACTTAATTCAATGTTAAAATCAAGAATCAAAAACTGAGAATAATGGAAACTTGTTCAAGGTTAGACAAGATAAAACATAAAAAAAAATGCCCTAATTAATTCAAATAAAGTGTCTAAAGAGCCCTACTCGAAGTAGGACTGAAATGTCGGGCAACTGTACGAGTAATATGTGGACCGTCTTAGGCTTCACGGTCCGTGAAGCCTGTCATGATCTATACTTGGCCCAAATAAAATGTGAGTATTCAATGACTGTACATTGGAGTTTCTTCACGAACACCACAACGGATCGTGATGGGTTCCGTGGTCTTCACTTGGTCAACACCATATTTCATTTTCTCATGACCTAAACAATTGATCCACTCCACGATCACAACCACGGATCATGATGACCACCACGGTCCATATAGGTTCATGTGGTCTTAACTTGGCCAATTCAATTTTCATCTTTTTGATACCTATTCATTGGATCAGCTTCACGGGTACTCCCACGGATCGTTGTGAGGACCACGACCTGTGAGGTTGTTTGTGGTCTTTACTTGGTATTGCTACAATTGATCTTATCAAGGCTTGCTCACTGGAAAGGTATTCACGACCAACTGCATGATCCGTAGTGAAGACCACGGTCTGTGAAGCCATCTGTGGTCTTTACTTGCTTCAATTCACTTTCACTGCATTTTCCTCTTTTCTTTTTTCTTTCACATCCACTTGTTTTACCTATACAACCACTACCAAACACATCATATCCACATAAATACACTCAATTCTAGTATTAATTCTTAGTTTTCAAGCATCAAATGTGTCAAGATTTCACGGCACATCACGCTGGCGGAAAAATCCCGCCCCAGCGGATCAGACGGAAACAGTACCCAGGCAATAACAATTTTCTAGGGTTTTTCTCTTTTCTAAATCTCCTAATGGGTTTCAGCTTTAGTGAGCAATTTAGGATAATCATTGTCTACCCCGAGTCAATCCATCGATACACAATCCAACTCATTCTCATTAATTCAACACCATAACCCACACATCCCCTGGATACACTCAGACACTCACGCGGTTATTATTCAAGCGCAAGACACGTCCAGATCTTTTCTACGAATCACCTCGTACATTATCTAGACCCTTGCATTGAACTTAGTCGTGACCTTCTTTTCACAATAAGTTTCACGATACTCAGCAGTTACAACTTGCATAGTTTCAATCAATTCAACCAGCATATTGCACATATCAAAATTCAGACCCACACTTATTGTGCACATTATCATATCATCACATCCAAGCAAATACAACTTCCACATTCACAGTTAATTCAGGCAACAAGGAACACACATTCACAGTTTTCAAGTTACAACTCACAAAAAATCCCGATTTCTAAATTACACTACAAGAAAATTATTTTTTAAAGACCAACTCTTAACGAAAGTATTTAAATTCGGTCGTTAAAAGGGTATTTATTGCATCAAAAAAATTCTCGGATGTTAAAAGGCAATTTTAACTTAATATTGATGAAGGGACAATATCCAGACCTTAAAAAGATTAATACCCAATCATAATTAGTAAAAAGAGTTTGTACATATAAAAAAAAATTATTATGCCACCCCTATTCCCCCTCCCCCCCCCCCCCCTCCAAAACAAAAGACTCATCAACCCCCCACACCCTCCAAAGAAGAGTCCATCTCTCGAACACTCCGCACACCCACTCCCCTGTATCCTTTTGTCCCTAATTTTCTTGGCTTGGAAGCCCTCATTCTAATCTTTCTTTGCTTGGGTCTACATTAGCAATGCTAAATTTTCATTCTCTGCTATTGTAGGTCAACATAGAGGTAAGTTCAACTCGTTCTTCATCTATTTATTCACGTCTGTTAAATTTTTCTGTTCTAAATAGGTAATAACTGGATTAAGGATTTTTTTGGGTGTATCTATATGGGTAAACAGGTTTTGATACCTAAATGTCCTTTGTTTATGTTTATGTTTTGTAAAAGGGTTTTGGACACCAAAGTATCCTTTGTACCCGAAATTGTTTGCAAAATGCTTGTCGATTTGTGTTGTTCGGGTTAACGAGTATGTACTTTTCAAAAAACAATAGTGCTGCTGCTATAGTTGAAAAAAGAATTAACTTATATTTTTTATTTTCTCATTAATAAGAAGATTTCATAACCATACAAATATTATCACATCCAACAATTAAAGATAAATAAAAGGGAGAATTCCACTTTAGAAGATACAATAGGTTTTGATTCCCAGTAATTGACCCCTAAGGTCGAGGGAATTAGTTGAAACTAACCCACCTCACATTTTATTCGGACAATGGAATCCTATCTAATTCAATAATTAATGAAAAATATTGTAATTTTATAGCCGCACAAATGTTTCAGACGTTGTTATTTATTTTTTAAACTTTGTGCCCATTCAAGCTATATATCACATAAACTAGAAAAGAGGGAGAGATATTATACAAGCTATTCTTCCATGGTAGCTATGGTATTAGTATATTTTATCTTTTACTTGCTGTGAATTGAATTATAGTATTTAAGTAGTGAAAAACTTTTGAAAAATATTTATACTTTCTAGTTTCACGTGCATTGATGGAAAAGAAGAGGTAGAATGTATACTAGTAATGCACACCCCTGACTTTATTGTCCTTTTAGTGGAAGAAATTTGCTTACTATGAAATGCTATGTGTGATTCATCTAAGACCAATTACTCTGCGTGTTCATTTGTTCTCACTTCAATGTGTTAACGCTTGGTATGATGGATCATGAAATTAGATCGCCTTTTGGTGGTGAGTGTTTATATAGTTATTATGGTACTATTTTAAAGTTGGACTACTACAACAATATTCCCATGTTCATAAGATTAATGTGTTCTCCATTCATAAGGAAAGAAGGGGAGATGAAAGTGACCCTTGAAGCGTGCATAAAATGGAACTCTAGCATCTGAATGAGAGGCATCGACTGCTCAACTTTTGCGATGCACTATCTCTTTAATGAACTGTAGATTGAGCATCTCTTTTTTTTTTCATGGATGAAGATAGTATTGCATTTGATGCAATAATATTTCCACATTTTCACACACCTAAATTTTCATACATTGCCCTTTTAGTTTTCTCTTTCTTGTTGACAATAGAATCAACTTATGCAAGTCCTCAAATCATCTTTCAATAAGTTGATATCCCATTGTTCTCAAATGATAAAGGCTAATAGAATGAAATAAATAAGTAAAAGGTAAAAGAAGTGTTTAGCTCTCTACAAGGGGGCATAATAAAACATGTCAAGAATTTTTCTAATGCATTAAGGTTAGTCAATTAATTGAGAGTTTTCCCTCCATGCCGCTTGTTAAACAACAAATATGGTATGTAGCTGCTTGCACATATGTGGTAGGCAAACACCAACAATCCCTTTTATTTCCCTTGTTAACATTACACGGAAGATGTTTGTCAATATTGGAAACCTGACATGTTTCAGTTCGGGTAATCAAACAACTCATTGTTGACCCCTTTGGAGTTAGATATTCCTTTTGATGGTCTTGAGTCCTCATTCAAGAACACTCTACTAGGATTACAAATTTTATGACGATTGATGGATATCACTCATATTGCCATCGAACAATTATGTACTTGTTTATGCATATACCAAGAGAATTTTTAGATATTTAATCATTTTTGTAGGTGAAAGTAAAACTACGAAGAAAGGATTAAAGGACCAATTGCCTCACATCCTTCCAATAGAGTTGGAAAACAAGTTATTACTGTTGTGATGGAGGAGATGCAAGCAAAGATAGAGAAACTTCAGGATAACATGAATAACACGAAGCAACAAATGAAGTACTAATTAAATGTCACGAGGTTAGAGTACTTGGAGTTCTCTGATGAGACTATCATTTGGGGTTGTGGTTTGATGCTTCTTTTTCATTGTTTATATGGTCATCATGAGCTAATAGTTAGAAAAATCTATTTTTTGTGTTTGACGTTCTTATTTACCATAGGTTTTGTTTGTTCGTCCGGATTCTAAATTGTAACAGAACTTAGGAGGATTATGTTTTCTCTTGATGCTTATATACCTAAAATAATTATTTATATTTTCTGATGAGGGTGTTCAAGAATTGGGCAGTTATCGATTAATCAAAAGTTTTACTCTGTGGCATTACGATAGATACAAATAATCATATATTTATTTCGTGGGAAGAGGTCATTGTTTCTCAGGGGAAAGGTTGTTGTGTTGTGCATTACTACATGAAGGATTTCTAAGGGGAGTCTATCATTATGTTGGTGGGTACCAAAAGAAGTGCAAGGCATATGGCGTATGTTGTCTTAGATGATTATTTGAATGCTCTGGGCATACAAGTACCATAAATTCTGAAACAAAGTAGTGTGCTAGACAAGATGTAGTGGGATGGATGATGTTGTTGATTTCAAAGCACCACTGATCATCACCTATTTCAAATATTTATAATGATGTAGTAGTCTAAGATTTCAGTTCTATGAGATTTGTAGTATTTATTGGTGTAGATGTGACATTAAATGCCTTCATTTCTAGTATTTAGCATTTCCCGAAGAAGTTGATCATAGATTATTGGCTTTTGGTTACACTTGATCAATCTAGAGACAACATATGTCTTATGATCATGTCTAGAGGAACAATATTCAAGTATTTAACAGTGCAACTACTCTAAGGAAATTATATCAACTTGAAGTCCCCTCATTGATGGTGTCCTATTATGCAATCTTCTTGTTTGAGTGACCATCAAACTAAGCTACTTTCTATGAGTGTACTGTCAAAATGATTGCTTTCATGCTAAACAGAATAGCAAGGCTGATATGCTATGTTGTCAGTTAGGATTGTTCTTTTCAAATTGTGTTGTCATTTAAGATTATTTTCTTGAAGTTTTGGTGTAGAAAATACATATATTTCTTCAAGTTTCTACAAAATCTAGTAAGGTCAACATATCAACTAATAAGGATTTTAGGATCTCCTTCAATATTTTTGTCAGTATCCAAGTTTTGAAATGTCTAAGTTCTTTTGGGGAACACAGAGGCCAGAATTCACATAGCATCGACTTTTATAGGATTGGAAGTGAATGGAAATTTTGGATAGATCTCTCTGGTTTCATTGTTTTCACGAACAAATGGACCATGATTTTCTGGAAATTTATGGGTAGCATCACCTTTTAGGCACTTAGTTTTACATTTCCCCTTTCATCGGCAGCATTATGAGAAGTTTTATATTTCATTAATATGTGAGTATTATAAGAAGTTTTATATGATCAATGTGTATCCCAACCATTGCAAAAGAGAAGCCCATATAAAAATGAATAGGGGCAATTAAAATATGTGCTCTAGTGTCTCTTTTTCCTAATTAGTACGAAAAAAACAGAGTGTGTTGACAATGCTATACCTAATTTTTTTACTCTATCCATTATTGAGAGGCTATTATGTAAAGTCAGCCCTACTATGAATTTCTACCTTGGTATCTGTGTTTTAATTAGTACCAGTTTACTCCATGTGATTTTAGGATATTGTTGTATCATAGCTAGGTAACCTTTCTTGATAATGTATTTATTATGGCCTGTGAATGCTTGCAACTTATCATTGCAAGATATATGTATTGTAATGCAAGATGGAGTAAACTGGTCTGATTAGTACACAATACATCTTAGTATTACTCTTTTATAGCCTAGTAAGTACACAATACAACGTATCCATCTTACTGTGAATAGTAAGATAATGTGTTGCAATGTAAGATTGGACAAGACATGAAACAGTCATATCAAAATAAAGTATGTAAGTAACACACATAGAGATATGATAAGAGAAGGCAGTCTGAATGGTTTGTTCCATGTATCACGTTGAGTGTACTACTGCGTAAGTATGACATTCTGGTTATTAATGTTGCTAAAGGAATCAAATGATATATGTTTTCGAATAACTTTTGGTTGATTTTTTTATAGCTTTCTTTGGGTATAATCTTGTGTTTAAGATTGGTCTCTTCGGTGATTAAGTTATTGATTTACATTTTAAATTTAAGTTACTAGCTATCTGTCATTTTGTTACTAATTGACCTCAAATTGCTCTTTAAACAGATGATGAATTTGAAGATAAAAGAATGTGATGTTGGAGAATTACGGAGCTTGCTGAAAAGAATATTATATCTTTGTTGTTTTATTGTTGGTGTGGAGTAGTTGTCTTTATACCCATGCTATAATTTCATTTTCTCAAATTTTATGGTATTATGTCAAACATGTATATTATTTAGAGCTTATGTCGAACATGTATGTTTTTATATAATTTTGTTGAACATATCAGTAATTAAATTAATGTGATATCAGTTCTTTGTTAACAATGAAATTTCATAGCAAATTGTCAATTGTATGTGAAAAGAATTTGAAATGATACTGCTTTATTTGGAACTACATGAAAAGATAACAACGAAACAATAAAGGTAATTGTTTCAATCAAAATTTGTCAAAAGAAAGCTTGGTTGCTAAAAGTATTCTAATCAACGAAAGAAATTTTGGCCGCTAAAAGTACTTATAACGACTGGAATTTGTTGTTTTAATAGAACGTTTTAACGACCAAATGATCATCAACGAAGGGGAATTTGGTCACTGTAAGTACATGTAACGACCGGATTAATTGTTGTCATTAAATGATATCTAACGAATGGATATATTATCCGCTTGTTAACCTTTAACGACAGAGCTTTTAACGACTGGGGATGACCAATTTTTCTCCGATCGTTATAGACCTTTAGCAACTGGATTTGGAATTTTCACGACCAAATTTCCTTTCGCTAAAGGTTATTTTTCTTGTAGTGAATTAGTTTGTTCCATAGATACAGTCTCCCAGTACAAGAGCAAAATGTAAACTGATGCACCCTGCAACTGGTCAAAAGATCATTTATCTGAGGCAGTGGATACTTGTTTCGAATGGTGACCCTATTCAACTGTCGTTAATCTATACACATCTTCTTTTGCTAGAGATGGTGTTACCACTGTTGTTGCTCTAGTTCGAACCATAGAGTAAAGGAGGAAAGATACCAATTTGTATCACCCAAATACCAATTGAATTCAAGTCATAGCACGAAGGATTAGAAAGAAGTGAGTTCTTCCTAAAATCATATAGCCTCTCGAAGAAAAGTACGGACGTCTTCGTACCGTTCCACAAGACTCTACTAGATTCGTTTTGGTACAATAAGATCAACGAACCTAGGGCTCTGATACAAACTTTGTCACGACTCATACCGTCGTGATTGGCACCCAGACTAACCCACCGATGGGAGAACCACTACTACAACCCAACTACACAACTTAACCAAATACTAAGCATTTAAAGATATGGAAGCTGGTTTAAATGACAAAAAGAAATACGGAGTTCCCATAAACTCCAAAGGTTTAAATAAACTAGCCAAACTAATGCAGAAGTCTCAGCCCTTAGAACCTGAGAGTCATTGTACCAAAACTCTACTAACGACAAGTTTAAGAACAAGGGGTACAACCCCGAAACTAAACAACGCCTTAAACAAATAGTCTGAGTCCGAAAAGAGTGAACTTAAACAAGAAAGATCCATGGAAGCCTGAAAGAACTGGCTCACCCTTGAATCTGGTCACGCTCAATAGTCACCTAACTGAGGTCTATCAATAGCCGCCTAAAGATGCCTTGTATTCAACAAAGAACAAGCAAGTGCAGTATCAATACACCACCACAGTGTACTAGTAGGATCATGCGACTATTCCAATAAGTGAAACACATACAAGTAACCACAACATTATAAACAGGCATATACCGAACATATACAATATTAATCATCTTTTCAGGATCAATGTAGCATTCCACGTTTTCAATAATACACATTGGTTATCATTTTAGAGCAACAACAATCTTTCAACCTCAATCACCATTAGATATGAACGTAATCATCACAAGTAGATACACAACACAATTCAATGGTCCTCTCACGGAACCCATTTAATGGTTCTCTCATAGAACCCAAACCCAAATTGTTAGTGTACCGGTTCGTGGTACCCGATACAATGTTTATGCCGGAACGTGGCAACCGATCCAAGTTAGTGTGTCGAAACGGAACACCCAATCCATTCAACAAACCACAATCATAATCACAATGTATATTCTCACAATCATACAACAAGAAGTGATTCATGACATACAATTATTCAATTATCCTCATTTACGATTAGGGTGATCAATAATGCAATCATTCGCATACATACAAGCATTATAATAAGCAATTACAAACATATATCATACCAACATGAAATCACAACCATCACATACCTCGAATCCAAGCTTGAATCCCTTAAGGCACTTGAATCTTCCCTTTCCGGATTCTTTCCGCTTGTTCTAGGTCTATAAACAATTAATATACGCAAGGATCAACAATCAAAGGTCTAATTATCTGGATTATAGCAAAACCAATAACCCTAGACCAAACCCAAGATCCTAATACCCAGATTAGGGCTTTCCACCATAATTTCCAGATCAAACCCCCCCCTCCCCCCATCGATAATCACCCACGAATTTATATTCTACGGATCGAAAAACGGATTCGGAAAGTTAAAACCTTACCTTTAGCCTCAAGAATGATGGAAAACTATCAAGAAAGCACCTGGGGTCGTCTCCTAGCTCTCAAAGTTGAAACTTGCCGAATAAAACGATTTTGGGGTTTATTTCTGACTTAAATCGCGACTGTCCCGCTATGGCGACCCCCAGCCCGCCACAGCGGCTTGCAGGGAAACAAAATGTCGAATTAAGAGCTCCAAACCCCATTTCACAACACACCTTCATCCCACTCAGAAAACACCCGTTCATGCTAAGATCAATTTCGGGAGTTCTACTTGCCCGAATTCAATTTCGTAAAGTCGTACGGGTTCTTTAACGTCTTAGCTATCCACTCACGCAATCAATTTCATTATTACACTTCTCATTCATTACCAGATTTTCCTAGACTCGCCTGACTCCAATTTCGTCCAAATCTGGACTAGACTAGGAAATTTCAAGTTACTACTCAAAAGTTTTTCTAGTCCAATTCTTTTCTCATTGGCTTTTCCCTAACGATGAATCACAGGTCGTTACATTCACTCTCTCAAAGAGTGTGAACTACACCTTCTTTGCCACCTCAACATTTAGGTAGCAAATAATTTTGTTTTAAAATAGTTTAAGGAGGTGGTAGGACTCCCGTGAAATATAACTGTGTAGTTGAGATTTCAGATATAGATTGGGAAATTTTTAGACCATTTTTAAATCAAAAGACAAATTCAGTCATCATGTTGATATTATATTAATATTTAATTAATTAATTTAAAAGACATCAATGTAAATAGGAGATTATTAATTTTGCGTGTATTTTATTTTGTACAAACATTTGCATAATCACATCACAGAAAAGAAAGCGAGAAGAAAGGGGCAAAGGTGGAAAGAACCCGACTTCAATACCTTTCGCCGTCAAGTACCTCTTCGTTCTACTTCTTTCGCCGTTCGCCGTCCGCCGTCACAACAGAAGAGTGAGAAATGGCTTGCCTGCAATATGGTAGGAATACTCTCCGGCAACAGCTGAAGAATGTGAAAACCTCAGCAGCTATCTTCCAGAAGTGCGAAGGTAGAGAAGTACATTTACACCATCCACTATTTTACTTCGCCCAAGGTGTTCGATACAGAAAACTACAAGTCATTCTCACTACTGTAAGTAATTTTACTATTTCATTCATCCAATTGTCAATTTGCGCCGATTACTACAATTTGCACACACAATGTACCAATGGCGTCCTGATTCTCTCTTTGTTTATTGATATTTATGGGTTTTTTTACTATTTGATTGTTTTATTTTGAACTGACCCTTCAGCAATTTTAACAATTCCGGCTGACCCTTTTGCAATTACGACCTGATTCTTGTTCAATATTGCGTTTTGATAAGCAGGGCATAGACAAGCTCGGAAAAGCAGGGGAAACTGTGAGAGTTGCACCTGGATATTTTCGAAACCATCTTATGCCCAAATTGCTGGCTGTACCCAATATTGACAAGTACAGGCATCTCATGGAAGATCAACGAAAGGTTTTCTTCCTTCTATTTGTACTGTCAGTGTTCGGTTCTAAATATTGATAATACTCTGAATACAATTATGTAATTGTGAGAAATTTGATATACGGTGGTTCTTTTATTCTCCTGTCCAAATAAAATTTGAGTGTATGAGATGTTAATGTACCTTAGACAGGAATTTGGTATACCCTTTAATGAGCACAAAATTTTCCTGAATCTAGTAGCCTTGGAACTTGCTCCTGTTTTTGTGAGTCATTTCTTTGAGTACAATTGCAATGCAGGTAAAGCTGTTCCGCCCATGTCATACTTATTATATCATTAGCCAGTGTTGTCAAAGGCGCACTTAACCGCTCCAACAATGCTCTAAATGTGTTGAGTGCTTCGCCTCACACATAGTGTGCTTCAATGTCGTCATCAAAGCTCTAAGACATACTTTTCCTTGCCAATGAGGCGACACTAAACTATTTATATTTCACTTTATCATAATTTTTTTCAATTTATTTATCCATATATTTTTTATTCATGCTTATAATTATTAGTCTTGGACTAAACATATATACTTGTATTTTCTACATTTTCGTTGCTCTTAAAGCGCCAATGGACCCTAGAGCTTGTTTGCACTTTTCGCTTTTGATAACACTGATATAAGTATAATGATACAAGTTTCTCATCTCCAAAGAGATGAAGTACTCTTAATCTAAAAAAAAAAAAGAAACATATCCAATACTTTTTGTCATCAATTCATATCCAATAGGAATTTGAATGACATTAAATTTCACTTTTCCCATTATACTCATTGAGAAGGAGAAACCTCTGCAACACTTGTGCATTGGGTCTTTTAAAATACAATAGGGACAAGCATTTTTGGCTGCTCGTTACATATCTCGAAGAAAGAGTAGGCTTTAGTAATAGGGATCGTATAAGAAATAGCTATGCTATTGCGCTAATGATTTATGGCTTCTGCGGCTCTGCCTGATCGCGAATGCACATTTTTTCAGCTTCATCTTTAGTTGATGTGGTCAATTCTTTCTTTTTAAAAGACTAACAAATCATGCACATAAGGCTCACAAATATTATGTAAGAGGTCACTGATAGTTTGTGTCATTGCGCTTTGATGTGTTGCACTTTTATTTTTGGGCATACCATAGTAAGGAAGGAAGTGGATTATTTTCTTTCTTCCTCTGCATATTTTTCACTTTTTATGTCACAGAATAAACAAATATCTTAGTGTATCTACATTTAAAAAGGCCGAGTATGTTGGGACAAATATGCTAATTTTCCTCTGTTGAGTATGTGGTATACCCTGGCATGTTTACATTCAACAATGCATTCTATTCATTTGGCCGTTTGGCCTTCACATTGTAAATGGGGCCATTTGTGAATAAAGTAAAATGACATTAGTTTTCTCCATGATTTCTTTTTTTATACTGATCACATTCTTGTGAAATGATGTATTCATCTTCTTAGTGTTTCAAATATGCTGCCTCTCTGCCAGATTTACCAACGTGAGGAAGTTGAAGAGGTTAAAATAGTTCCAGCAACCAAGGAAGATAAGATGAAAGAATACCAGATGGCAGCAAACCGCCTGGATAGAACTATGCTGGTCAGTATCTTATGCTAAAGCTCTATGGAATTTTGAAACAGATCTTCAGTAATGATTTTCAGTATTCTTATATCATGTCTCTCATCTATTCATCATGAACTTTTTACTATCCTGAGTTATCCCTGCTATTTCTTCTGAAAGAGAATATCGAAGAGGAAAGTAAAACTATCTGATCATCCTTTAGCTC
>JAJOOR010012066.1:0-32081 GCA_036250505.1 Solanum acaule
CAATGTAAAATCAAAGAACAAATATTCAATATTATTGTCATTCTTAGTGTTGAATTGATTTTCTTTTTGCATTAGTATTAATTTGATTTTGATTTAAGCTTTATTATAATTACCAATATATGTGGACTATAATCTTTATTGAATCATTTAGAATTCTAAGTTTCAAACTTGAAATAATATATTAACAGATAAAAACTATGAAAAAGTTTAAAAATATTTTAAAATTATATCAAAGTAAATATTTTGATGTATAAAATAAAATTTTAAAATTATATATATAATGTCGGATTGGCTTGGTCTCGGGTTGATTTTTTTAGTTAAAAGTTAAAACCAAACCAACCCAAATATAGTTGGGTTTTTTTTTTCAATACTAAACCAAGTCAAACCAACCACTAGTTGGGTTTTTTTTCTCAGTTTAATTCAATTTGCGATTTGATTTGACTTTCGATTCGATTTTATACACCCCTAATTTAAATATGTAACACCAAAACCTTTTTGTACATCAAGAATAATTTAAATATGTAACGACAAAACCTTCTTACATCAAGAATTATGCTTTCTTTAATTGGAAGTCATCAAGAGCAACTGTTAATTATTTTTCCCTTTTCAATCTTTTGTCTTTTGGGGTGAGTGGTAGAAGCGAAGACAAAGTTTTAACCTTCTGACGTATGGATTCTAAATTTTATAACAACTTATGTGTGTTAATAACTGGATTCTAAATTTAATATTTGTATATATTTAATAAATTTCTTTACACTAATACATTGTCTAAAGAAACATTGTTAAGTTTAGCTAAACTCGTATCTATACTTCTAGCTCCCTCAGTTGCTGCTTAATATAACACTATTATTAGTATAATAGTCAGCACAAAAGTTTTTTTTTTTTTGGTTTCCCATCTGGTGTACGATACAATTTGAATTTGGATCGAAAAGTCTCAAATTGAGATAAAGCGCTTTCTAACAAAGGTGACTCCATACCTAAGGAGACTCAAACCTGAAACCTCTTAATTAAGGATGAAAAAGTACTTACCATTCTACCACAATCCTGATCGGTAATTAGCACAAAAGTTAAACATTTTTGTTGTTTGATGAAATGACACTTCCCCACTAAATTTAGTAAATTGATGTGCTTGGTGGTGACTGGTGACTGGCAATTAAAAAATCCACTAAGGGTTCGTTTGGTACAAAGATGCATGCAAGGATTACTAACGCATGGATTAGTAATGCATGGATTAGTAATGTAGGGTTTAGTAATACAGAGATTAATTTTTATCAAGTGTTTGGTTCATTGTTTCCCACCTAGTCTTATGTTTGGTTTAAAACTCTAGAAAAAGTTTCTTTTCTATTATACCCTTGAGTTATTGTGAGATTTTATACTTCATTTAACTAGTCAAGTTAAATACTAAAATATATAAAAAAAATATATATTAATTTTGAGGTGTGATATGCCACTATAGAGATCCTTGATAGCACGATATATTTCTATTTTTGTGTTGGTCAAATATACCTTAAACTTAACATGGATTTAAGGATACTTAAATTGTTCAAATACACGAAGCTTATTTTTTTAAAAAAATAGTTCAAGTGTCAATCGACGAACTACATTTAAAAAAAAATCCGAAAAAAATCAACCAAATATAACAACTCAAATATGGAGAAAAAAAATATTAGTTTGTGAGATCATCAAATTACATGGAACGAATTTGGAGAATTTAAAAGAATATTTATAAATATTCTCATATAAATAAAAAAGAACATTAAATTACAAAAAAAAATGGGAAAAAAGATTTGGGGATAGTTTAGTCATTTAGGGGTCTTATCCAAGGATTTGTTAAACCTTGGATTAGTTATCCCTCCCTTTTCTAGGGATAAAATAAGACCTTGTATGAGGTATAACTAATCCATGGATTAGGTTCAATAAAGGAACCAAACAATATTTTTGTTGAACTAAATTTTAATCCATGGATTATTTTGATTAATACCTCCTACCAAACGGGTCGTAAGTATATTATTTGCTTAATCAACAAGGGTTGACTTGAGTGTCCTTTAGGTAACATGAATAAAGAGGATAATATAAAGGAAATTAAAAGTGTTTAATTTCTTTTCTTTTAAATTTAATCAAGTAAATCAAATACTCAATTTTTTTGGTTGAAAGAGGATATAAACTTTAGATAAAATGCCCTATATATAAATCATAAAATTTCGGAAAAAAATGTTTAACTGATCAACCTTTGTAAGTTGTGGATCAGGTGTTTTACTACGAATAAGGTTTGCAATGCTATTGCATTCATTGTTCCTTCACGATAATGGGAACAAATTTCGTGTATATATATATATATTCTTTTTTCGAGATATTTTAAACATATCGAGAGAGCGCGTAAACAACTCACCTCCCATGTCCCACACATGTTAAAAAAAATCACCAATTTTATGTTCAAACCCTACCAACACTTTGTTCTTTTTCCCTTTTCCTTCTTTTAGTCATTTGTTGAGTTTACCCTTTCTCTTTTTTCTCCATTTGTTGCTACAACTTTTCAAGATTTAGATGCACACTATTATGCACCTTAAAAGTACTTTATTATCCTAGAAAAATGAAAGAATGACATTGGCCACTAAGCCAACCCCAAACAGGGTTTTATTAGTCTTTTTGCTCTCTATAGCATTCCAATTTTATCGAGGATTAGGGTAAAAGCTTAGTAGGTAGGCGAGACTTATCTAGTTTCTTTATCAGTATTGTTGTTGTTACTCTTCTACAATCTTTTTCTTCGATTTTAGTATTACATGTTTCATTTGCTTTAGTGATCATATTATTTGTTGTTGCTAATATTGTTCTCTTCTTCATTGTTTTCAGCCTGACTTCTTCACTATTGTATTTTCTTTACTTGCTTGATTTTTTATATGGTTACTTAAGCCGAGGTTGTATCAAAAATAGCCTCTTTACCCTTATAAGATGGGGATAAAGCTACATACACACCAACCTCTCCAGACCGCACTTGTAGAATTACACTGGACATTACGGAGAAATCGATTAAGTTCCTTTGAAGACATCCGATAAAATTGGAACGCTACAACAACAATATATCCAAGAACAATGCTTTTCATTTGACAAGTATTTTGATGTAAAATGTGTATCACATATATTGGCAAAAGGTAAGAGAACCTATTTTTCTCATTACAAAGAAGGAAAAAACTCAACTTATAACAGTTAAAACATCTGCAAATTTGAGTGGAAAAATAACACTAAGGTCTAAAACTAGCAGATGAAGCAAGACGAATAAGTTAACGTGTGAGTATCATCGTGGTGATCGCTGACAACCTCCTGGGAGAAGGAATCGGAACTTATCTGCGTTTTCAATGACGTGTGTTGGAAGATGAACCGCGGATGCTGATCGAGGTATTGATCCCATTTTCTTGATCAATTCTTGAAAAGAATACTCCTCAGGTAACATGTCATAAAGATCAGCTCCCTCACATACTAGCTTCTGAATCCTAGAATACTTTAGGAAGTTTGTACGTCGAACTCTGTCTGCGTGACTGTAACCAGTCATTTTGAATACGAAATCTTGCAGATTCCGGAAGCAAAAGCTGCAATGCCACCCTGCATCAGAAAGTATAACATCTGTTTGGCGGGAATGTCTATATTTCGTCCACCTGTTGTAAATGTGAACACTGGCACGCCAGCTACTATAGTCCACAGGGAACTCGAAAGAGTACATGTAATGTCTAAGTTCAAGATGCATCACGGGTGGCATACCGTCACACCACTGAAGGAGTTTAATAGTGTGGTGGCTTGGGATTTCATCGGTGTCTGACATAATGAGAAGGTCATCTTCAAAGATACCAGCAGCATGAAGTAACCTGTTCATTGCGATGCGTTGTTGTCCTTCTAGTTTAAAAGGATCTTCATGTAACTCAGGGGATGCAATCCGGCCAGGAAATACACCATGTACAATCTTATCCTCAGCAAATGCAAATCGTTCCCAATGATCAGAGAAGTACAATGGCTTTGGAAGTCCAGTAAAAGTAGTGTTGGCTTCCAAGATGACAAATTTCGTAACATAGGGATAGAGCTCACGCCACCTTATTTCAAGCAAGTCCAGCTCATTGCTGAATATGATCCCATCAAATACACGACGTGGTTCAGGACGTAGAGTCCATCCATGTAGGCGACAAAGATTATCCATAGAAACATTTTCAGCATAATAATGTGGCAAATGCTCGAATGGAGGTGGAGGTTTGTCCCAAAGTGGACGGAAGAAATAGGAGATCTTATGGAAATGGAGGTAAATGCCAAAGAGCAAAATCGGTACTAGTATCAAGAGCACGATAAAAATCACTTTTCCATGAGATCGTCTGGAGATAAGGCGAGAATGTCTTGGGGCCATCCGAGACCACGGCATAAGTTTGCCTAACATCTTCTCATGGTTCAAAGTTATATAGTCTGCACATTTTCAGATGAGTTAGGAAAAACCCGAATCATTGTATATTTCGATTTGAATTAGGAATACTATGTCCAACTCTAAGTAGCCATTAAGTACATATGCATCTGATCATATATGTATTATCTATTCCAACAAATAATACAAGAGAAGGTGTGAGATCTAAAAACAATATCTCTCCATGGCACCAATACTAAGTACGCTATGGTTCGTAGCTTTAGCAGGTCTATTGATAGAGATTAATCGCTTTTTTCCAGGTTCAAAAGACAAATTGTCCTCGCATGCTACATAGAACGCACGCTCACTCGCCAAGATTGCTAAAATGCCCAGCTAGACTTCTATTAACATAGAAAAGTACTATTCCTGCAAATCTATTGAAACAAAAACTAGATCTCCAGATGAATGTATATTGCTCACAGATTCACATGCATTGAGTTCTATAAAACCAAAAAAACGGAGTAGATACATTGAAGTCTTACTAGAGGAGATACTTAAGAGAGTTTCTGTTGAGCTTTATCGAAAAGACAATCATCTCTAGAAGTATAGTTCGTTTTCATCTGATAGTTCGTACTAGGAAATAGGGGTACAATTCGTCGAAAAATTACACTATATCTATAAGGTCAATTATTTTGTGTATATATAGAGGATGCTAAATTCTTTTAGTTTCTTCATGTGTTTACATCTTTATATTACCCTTTAGTAAAAATTCTGGCAACGCCACTGTTGGGAAACAAACCTCTCAAATCCCTCCCATCTCTATTTTTACTTCGTCCACAAAGTGCAAAAGGAAGAAATATACTACATAGTACCCAAGACCAAAATCTTTGACATAGCAAATACTAAATCATTCTTCAAGACATGAGACTTGTGGAAACAACTTGTAATCGACGAAAATACAATCAACCAGGTGAGAAAACAGTATCTCAACAAGAATATATTCACGCAATACTTATGTCTCCCTGTTACCAGTGGTGGAGCCAGGATTTTCACCAAGAGGTTCAAATATGAAAAGCAAACACAAGAAGAAGCAAAAGACGGTTCAACATTTACTATAAAATAATTTTAACTAGGTATAAACAATGTAATTTTCTGCTGATCCTTATCTGGCTCTGCCCCTTTACCATTACTAATTTCAGCAGGAACATGAAGAAGTAAACGGTATTGGAACGCTACTCACTACTCCAGTAGTCAATTTACGTTTATCTTTCAACAGTTCGTGTTTACTTAGGATAGTTTATTAGTGTTCAATAATTCTTCTTAGTTGTTGCAACTCTATTAATCACTTACAATAATAATATTCAATAGAGGTTTATATGGAGAGCTCAATTTTCCATGCTCATGTATGACTACAACAAGTGGCGAACCAGAATTTTCACGAAGGGGATTCAAAATAGAAAGAAGTAAATATATGAAGAAGTCAAGGGTTCAATATCTTCTATATATACATCAAAAAATACTATTAACCATGTAGATATAGTGTAATTTTTCGACTACCTTTGACTACAACTCCTTTAGACATCTATATGAGACCACTCTAACCCTTAGTCACACTATCACCCTTAATACAAACATATCTTCCAATCTTGCCTTTTTACCTTGGTTCCGTTAGGATCAACTCATTCAAAACACTCAATTCTCCAACTTATTCCCACTAAGCATGTAGCATGAAGTTGTCCAGGACATGGACCAAAATTTTCTCGACATACCACACATTCAAGACTAAATAATCAACTAGATTTTATTTTTTAATGGAGAGTTTGCATCTTACCACAAGTACCAAAGTTTAAGCTTGGAGGAGCCAATGTGAAAATCAGGACAAAATTTAGCAATAAGTGAACTTCTAAGATCCATCTTCAAGCCTCTCCGATTGACGCCTTCTATAGCGACGTTTGCCGCATACGAGGCCTGCAAAAGTTTTCTAATAGGAAGCTATTAAGGAACTAGGATCTTTGTCCAACTTTTGACATACAATTCCAAGCAAATAATTCCATCCAAATGCTTCCCCTGCAATGAGAGACAAAGCAAAACAATATTCTGAATCAATTTCTTTAACCAAATTGGTTTGATAAAAAAAATATCCTCTTTTAACACTAACAAACTGATTACAAGATGAGGCGAAAAGACAGAACATTCTAACACGAAACATGGTATTAGAGTGTTTCTGCTAGATTCTACTCAACAACAACATATTCAGTGTAATTACACACGTAGATAGGTTGTTTCTTATAGACACTTGGCTCAGAAATCGATAAACCTACTCTACATCCTGAATGTCGTAAAAAAAAGATCATGAATATTGAAAATACATTAATTTTTCAGAAATCAATACAAAGCAAAATAAACTACTTGTGTTTCAACAACATATTCAGTGTAATTCGATAGGTAACGTCTAAGGAAGGGTGGTATGTACACAGATCTTACCACTGCCTAGTGGAGGTAGAGAGTCTATTTCCGAAAGACCCTCGGCTGAATTATACCATTTGTGTTTAATAAGTGAAGAACTATACATGAATAGGCAGCCCTTTATTTCCCCAGAAAAAAGTCAATAAACAGCAGAATATACTACTAGGTTGTCTTTAATAAGTGCAAATATGATTCTATATTTTGACAAAATTATTCACATCATTAAATTCCATTCACTTCTCTGACTTAATATTTCCATAACAAGAAAAGGGTAACAAACAAATCTTACCAAAAAAGTTGAAATTTTGTAAACTAAAATCCATTCAACACATATACTTATAATAAATTAAACCAAACAAAACCCCAACACAAACAAATTACAATCTCAGATTTCAAGATTCAAAATATGGACAAAACAACAAACAAAGAAGCTAAATATGAACAAGAAATGATTTTTTTATTTTAAAAAAAAAACCCACCTTTAATTTGAGCTGGAGAAACTGAAATAACCAGATTTCAAAACCAAATTATAGAATAAATTGTAAATATGAATATCCCTATATATGTCAATGGCTACCATATAAATTTTTACAAAAGAAATATGAGATGGGTATTTAATATTATTCAAAAATATTTGTCTATTTTGCAAATTATGAAGAAAAAAGAAGAAGCTTTAAGGGCATTAATGGCATGTGACAAACAGAGGACAAGAGAAGAAGGACAGGTTAAACAGGCTTTGAAAATGGCAGAAAAGAGTGGAGATTGTATACATGAATTACCATGATAAGGTCTATACTCTACACCAATCAAAATGGCTTAAAGACATTTTATAGTATAAAATACCTGTATTTTGTTGGTAGATTTCCAATTATAATACAAATGATTAGTGGATCTTTATGTATGAAAATGGCATTTAAATAATGTTGGTTGGTTTACTTGTTTTGTGGTTGTTAGAATTCAAAGAAAAAATCACTAAAAAAACTCAACACCATGCTTGAATTAACGGGGGGGAGGGGGCGGTGTGAATTTATATCATCTACTCTTTTCGTTCATTTTATCTTGTCCACTTTAAATTTTACATGTCTCTTGAAAAAATTATTGATATGAATATATAACTACAATATTTATATGGATTAATATTTAGTTTATAATTAATATCAAGAAGTACGACATGAATTATTTAAACGAATGACACGTGTCAATGTTTCACTGGAAATTCCAGTTTGCTACCATGGACTTGCTCGTATTGAATCATATCCTTTCTTCATCGTCAGCACGTGTAGTAGTTCGGTGCTCCACATGGTTCGTCTTTCAGACATATGGATATTAAGTGAAAAGACAATTTTGCCCCTCAAGAACATAAAATAGTCAGTACATATTGGAATATCTTGTTTTCTAGTGGGTTTTAATATTAATATTATATGAGAGTTGAATGTTTCAACCAATAAGATGTTGCCACGTCACACACATGAAAAGATACTAATATGAAATTTTGTTTAAGTCAACTTGGTGTAAAAAAAAAAAAATGTTGTTTTGAATCTTACAATCTATGCCCTTTAGCTCGTTATCGTTGGATCATTAAGGTCGACTTTTGTTCCTGTTTAATGGATGGGCTTGTCGTTAAGTTTTTTCTTTTTACCTTCGAGCGCTAAATTATTTTAATACAAATTATCTATTTGAGACTGTCCCTTAATCTGTAGATCCTAATACAAGGTTAAATCATTGTTTGGCTTAATTTTTCCATGCCATTATTATCTTTTGAAAAGCCTATGCTTCATAGAAATTGTCTAACCCTGAGACTGTCCCTTGGCATGTAGGTCTTGATACAAGGTTAAAAGTCTAGGGGTCGTTAGGTAGAGTGTATTAGCAAAAATAATGCATGCATTAATTATATGTATTAGTAATCCCTTATTTGGTGCATTTTTTCATGCTATGTATAACTAATGTTTGCATTAGTTATACACTCAATTGTGTATTGAGGAGTGTATTACTAATACCTAGAAATCCATGGTATTAGTAATGCAAAGGATTTAATGCATGCATTAATATGGTTAAAGACTCAATTACCCCTCAAAAGTACTTTTACATCTTTCCACCATAATTGTGAAGGATACTTTTGTAAATAAATTTTTTTTATACAATGCATACTATTTTTGATACACCAAACCAAACAATGCATAAGAAATAATATATGCATAACTAATACAAGTATAACTAATACATGCATTATTAATATACTCTATTGGGTATTATTTTTATACACTCGTCCAAACGACCCCTACATTTTCAAAGTGGTATCTCAGTGATGGCTCGGCCCACCTAAATCTATAAATATCCTAGTTTTTCGCCTTTTTTTTTCATCTTCCTAATTCTTCAATTACTTTGATCCATTCAGTTGTAAATTTCACTGATTTATCTTATTTCTTAACTCTTTTGTTATTTAATTATGCGGGTGTATATTAAACTTGTATTGCTACTTTTTTTAAGGTAATATACTTTTAAAAGTAGTTAAAACGTAATATATTTCTCAATTATCAAGAGCAAACACACTTATTTTAATTAATTGAAATTAAATATGTTGAATTATATATCATAAATATTTAAATTAAAATTTATCGATAACAAAAATAACATAAAGGTTATTATCCCAAAAGATAAAGTCCACTTCATAATTGTTGATTAGTCAATTAAATATTCCCTCTGTCCCTAATTGCTTGTCCACATTTTCTTTTTTAGTTGTCCCTAATTACTTGTCCATTTTAACAAATCAAGAAAAAACAATTTGTTTACCAATTATACCCTCAATTAATTATTTTGAAAAATGTAAAACTTCTTGAAAATCTTAAGTTTTTAGTTCATCTACTTCATACTCCCTCTGTCCCTAATTATTTGTCTTGACACACATATTAAAAAAACAATTATTGACATAGTAAACTTACCATTTTACCCCTATTAATTATGAAGTGGATGAATTAAAAATTTAAGATTTTCAAAAAGTTCTACCTTTTTCAAAGTAATTAATTGAGGGTATAATAGGTAAAATTAATTTGTCCTTTCTTGATTTGTCAAAATGGATAAGTAATTAGGACAACTATAAAAGAAAAAGTGGACAAGTAATTAGGAACAGAGGGAGTAATTAATAAGGGTAAAATGATAAACTCACTGTGTCATTTTCTTAATAGGTGTGTCAATTTAAAAATGGACAATTAATTAGAGACGAAGGGAGTATGATTAATGGGGATCAAGCATAATATTGAGGGTTTTGTGCACGTCTTCTTCCCAAAAGAGTCGGTTGATTAATTTAATATACTTTGACCAATAATTAGGAGCCACTTTTTATTTAGTTATTCTATAATTTCCCATCCAAAAATCTTGTTAATATTTCTATTTTTTCTCCTAATAGGGGTGGAGCTAAAAAGTCGGTTTTACCAACTCAAGTCAAACTTAATAGTTTGATTCAATTGTTATATTTGTAAAAATTCTTGTTTTTTTAAATATGTATAAAATTAAATTTAAAATCTCATAATTAATACTTGATATTCATATTCTAAAATTTAGAAATCATAAAATTTAAAATTGTCCTGGTTTCCGAGGTTATTGGGCATAATTTTCTTTTTGTTAGAAGTAAAATGTAAAGGCCCATTGGGCTGAAGAAAATGGGCTTGGAGTGATTGATAGCCAGCCCATCAGTATGAGAATCTAATTGTAATCACCTTTTTATGGTTTCACTACCTTAAAAGGGGTTGTTTAGTACGCAGTCTAAATTTTTGTTTAACTCGATTTTTATCTATACATATTTGATTCTGTCTATTCGTTTGTCACTCCTAGTAAATACTATTATTTAACATATAATCTTCAAACATGTTCCTCAAATATATACTTGGAAAAGAATGTAAGAAATTTTATGACTATACCATCATTTAATTAGTACACACTCTTCAAACAAATTATTCAAATATTATGGTTGAACATTGCTTGAATTGAAGTAAGTAATCTTTCATCTTTAATTAAAGATCTTGAATTGAGCTCTAGTACTAAGCTGCTTTTTATAAAGAGTGTTTTATTCCTCAAAGTGATACTTTTTAGCGAGATTCAAATTAATCGAGCTCCAAAATAAATATTGAATATTGGGTGAGAAATCAAAAAAGGTTACAAGGAACATCAAGCCAGGGGTTTTGTTAAGGGTATTCTAAGAGATTCAAGATTTAGTTTATACTTTTTTTCCATAGTTTTCGAGTATTGTATGTTTAGAAACTCTACAAGATATGCTATGCTCAAATTTTCATAAATAGTCTCGATTTGTGTTGAAAAGTTTCACATCAACAAATAAAATAATTGATGATCTCTTTTATATGATTTAGACAATCTTCTATTTTAGAAATATCGTTAAATTAGACTCACCCCATTTGCCTTGATAACAATTTGTCTTAACTATCAATTTATTAACTAGTAAATTAATTAAGCAGAATTTTTCAAACATCTACCTTGCAAATTCAAAGATAAGATTTGCACGTACACTTCACTTTTCCCAAATCTTACTTATGAAAATATACTGAATATACCGAATATGTTGAAACACAGCCAAATGGTAAAAGAAAACCAAGTGACTGTATGCTAAAATTTCTTTTGGGGAAAATGTGTCTAATATTTTTATCATAGACTATTATCAAATTTTTTTGGTTATGCTTAAAAGAGAGTGTGTCATAAACTAGTTCTTCACAAAATAGTCAAAAACTCTATTTGAGATTACATCTTTCTTGACATGAAAAGGTAAAAATAAAATAGACATTTTAAAATATAAAGGGGATAATAATATATTCCACTAATCAATAATCTTCATCTCTAATCAATTTTAGCCTCTGCACTGACCCAACAAAAGTCCTGAAAAAATCACAAATTCCCAAATTAATTATAATTTCATTAAAAAAAATAATCTTGAAATAAAATAAAAAAATTGATTAAATTTTTTAGACATACCTCCATGGTACATCACCAGCAAGAAGCCAGTCACCTTCTTTATCCTGATAAGTAAGTTTATAAACATCACCATTTTCTTTACCTGTAATAAAAAAAAAAAATCAATTTACTAATTTCCCCCAAAAAATAAAAACTACCTAAATAAAAATTCCTAAACAACAAATAATCAATTCAGATATTCACGATTAAAAAGTACTAGATTCTCTTTCAAGTATACCTCAAAATATATAAGGTAAAATAACTATTTTCAATAGATTTTACGAAACTAATAACATTTGAGATTATGCAAAATTATTTATACTTACTTTTTCCAAACATGGAAATTAAGGTGTCAGTAAGTGTGTTGTAAGAGTGAAAAAGACTCAAGTCAATTTTCCTTGCAATTCCAACTCCTTCCATTTTCACTTTCACATACTTATATATTGATCCTCTGCCACCACTGCCGCCGCCAACGCCGCCGTTCTCCACCGTGACATAATTCATCGCGCCGCGGCGGCTCTGGTGGCAGAGCTTCTTCCTTAATGAATTAATTGGTGGCCACCCCACTACCCCATCTTCATCACCATCTTTTCTGTTCAATCAAAAATGTCAAACAATGTCAATGTTTCTTGAAAAATATTCATAACAAAAGCTAACGTTTAACCATAAATTTTACTAGTCTTCAAATATCTGTTTAACTATGAAATTTGATCGTCAAATACTTACAAATTTTCAAAAATTGACTCAAAACACTTTAAATTTACTCTAGAAAATCCAATTTTTTCAGAATAAAATGTATGTCCCAAACACAATTTCACGAACTCAAAACTTTTAAGTTTGAACATCAAAATCTATGATCAAACGGGAGCTAAGAATCAAAGTTCAAAATAATGAATATTTTGTTAGAAGTATACCTTTTATGTTCATTGTTTTGATCATCATTATCTTTGTCCCAAACAAGCAAAGGCAAAGTTTGAAGAACTTTGACATCATTTTCATCTTGAACATCAAGAATTTCACTTGATCTTCCTTTCTTGATATTGTTATTCAAATTGAAGTCATCAAGATTATACCCTTTTGTTGAATTTCCACATAGAGCAAGCCCCAATTGAAGCTCCATCATAGTTCAAACAAATGACAAAAAAACTTTTTGTTATCAAATAATATTTTTGTGTATGTGTATATATATTTATTTCACCCCACCCCCACGCCCTAGGGGACATGGTGAGATGGGGGAAATTTTTAGACAAAGAAGTGAATAAGGGGCAAGAGTATGTCTCTATCATTGCTATACTTTTAGCCGACCCAATGGACACTAAGAATCCTTTTTTGGGCAGACAATAACTTCTTTATTATTTAATGTTGTGTTTTATAAATTGTACAACACGCATTCAATGCGCGTGCATGCATTTTCTCTAACCCCACTTCATATGAAAAACATTTTACTCTTTCCGTTTTTATGTGACACTTTCAAATTTTGAGATTTAAGTAAATTTATCTTGATTGTAAGTTTTTATAGATCTTTAAACATGTTGAATTATCAATTATTTTAACTTATAGTACTTTTTACATAATTTACAAATATATAAATTTCATTTTAAAAAAATTAAAGATTTCATGCACAAATTTTCGATCAAATTTAAATTGTTTGACTCTCGAAAAAAAAAAGTGCTATGACGTAGTAATTTTACCCAAAGAAAGTTATTGCATGTTTTCCTATTTTGGATTTGAGTTTTAACCGTATACACGGTCAAACTGTTAATTAACCACGAAAGGATGTGGTGCAGTGAATGAAATTGCTCTTTTTAAAATTAAAGACTTTGCATTTGTGTTCTGAATATATATATATATATATATATATATATAAAAAAAAACTAAGTGAGAAGCGTTATTCCTCGAATAGGACCTTACCTCGTGCGTATTCAAATTATTCAGACTCAATGCAAATTTATACCCATAAATTCTAAAAATTATTTAAAATACCCATAATTTTGTATTATCATTTTAGATCATTTTATAATAAAAGTGTTATGTGAAAAGTCATGACATCAAACATAATTAATTTGAATTTGAAAAAAGAGAAAAAAACAAAAGAAAAATATCATTGATTTATATATGAAAAACTACTATTACTACTTATAATTGGAAGTGACTTCAAAGAACAAACCCAGATAAAAATTGTATAAAATATTATAAAACAATATAAATTGTGTACAACATACTAAGAATAAAATTTACTCTGAAACTATAAATGATGGGTGTTTTTATAAAAATTAGGACAATTTTTTTTTTTTATAAAAAAATTCCAAATATTAAAATTTGGCCTAAATTCTAGTTTTTCTCTCTCTAGAACTTGAAATGTTTACCAATTACCATATATACAAATTATATAGCCAAACATTAATTCCTAAATTCTCTCCAAAAATTTTCCAAATATATTTTACCCAAACTGTTCCAAGTAATTGATTGAGTAAATATTTTTTAAAATTGTCAGTGGATAGACTTAAATTCTTCCCTGTTTGCATGCTATCTTTATTTTTGTCTGAGGCAGCATTTCATTCAGTCAGAAATTGTTCAAACTTGTCCTCCCTATTTCTTTTTATGGTTCTAACTTGAGCATGCACAACTTGATGTATTCACTTTTTTAGGAAATAAATTGCCTTAGGATTAAAGTTTGCTTGTATTACAATATATCTTTACCTTTTCTTTTGAGAAATTAGTAAAATGAATTGAGAATCACAAGACTTCGATTTAAATATTAAGATATAAATATTAAGTAATTTTTTTTATCTACATTTACAACGCTATCAGATATCAATTGCTTCATAGAACTAGTTGAGATATATAAAACTAGCTCGATACCACAATTATTATCACAAAAGAGATTAAAAAATTGAAGTCTAAGACTCGGTTTTGATCTTAGCTGATAAGTAAGCATTCCAAATTTGAAAATGCACGTCTAGATACTTCAACTTGATCTTAACTGACAACTAAAACCACAACTCATTTTCATTTTATTTTGTGGTCCTTGGACACCCAAACCTAACGCAATATATAAATTTGAAGGTCTCTAAATAAGTGTTTTGTAATTAATTTATGCGTTGAATCGACACAATGAAAATGAGTTGAAATATATGTATACTCAAAATTAGAATATGTTCTATATATTATGTTAAATTATTAGAGATAAGTATCAAAAACATCTAAACTATCATATATTTTTTAGTTTCGTACTTAAACTATTGAGAGTATGTATTTCATACCTAAACTATTCGATAAATTATTTTAAATATAGAGTTGTGGCTACACACATTTTGAGGAGCGTGAAAGCAAGTAGACTAAACTCCAATACCAGCCAAAACCCTAGATTTCTGAGCCCTCGTCCCCAATTATTCTAGGCAAAAAAATGTGTAGTGTTTCTTTCTTCCTCTGCAAATATTTACAGTAAAAAAATTTATGTTTGGGTGATACATGCTTGTAGCGAAACTAAAATTTGAAATTTATGAATTATTAAATTTTTTAAATAAATAAGATATAAATATTTAATAATTGTAATTAAAAAATAGAGTATAAATAAAATTGTTAGATTCAATTGAGTTCATATCTTAAATATCAGAGTCAGAATTCAAAATTTAAAATTAAAGTTATTGATTCTTAAAATTGTCAGACATGCAAAATTAATTTATGATTTTTCATAAACTATTTTTAAGATAATTTTTTTTTTAAAAAATGATTAAAAAGAATATATCGTATTCCCTCAATTCTTATTTATATGTTACTACCATTTTAAATTTCACGTACATTAAGAAACTAAGTAAGTTTATTATTCTACATTTATTTAATGTTTTCTCGAAGTCATGTTTTCTATCAATGAACATAAATTAATTTATTTTGATTAATTAATTTGACCAATGAACATAAATCATTTACTAAATTTTTCTATGTTGGTCAATACTCACAAGAGTAAAATAGGAAGAATAGTGTCACATATGCATTGACTTGTTGATATGACAAATACTTCATCCGTCTATTTTTAATTGTCATGCTGCGCTTTTCTAAAGTCAATTTGACTATTTTCAAAGTTAAATTAAATTCATTAATTTGATATTTTAAACACAAAATTAGATATTCAAAAATTATACAAAAAATACTATATATTGCAATTTAATGCATATCAATATGATGAAAAAATATATCATAAATGTTAGTCAAAGTATTTATCATTTAACTCTAAAAAAGGAAACGGTGACAATTAAAAATGAATAGATATAATATTAATAATTATCTATTTTTAGTAAAGACGACATGAGTATAAATTATGACAGATGGATGGAGTAATAAAATATAGACACACTCTCAAAGGCTCAAGAGAAAGCCAAAAGAAAAGTGGGGTCCATTAAAGTTCCCATTTTATGTAAATTTGTATTCCTCCCTCTAGACATGCTTTGAAGTTTGAACTTGTGTTTGTTGTACTGCATTCACTGCATTTTGCATGTCTTTGAACTTTGCAATTAAAAATAAATAAATAAATTTTAAGAAAAATTTGATGATAAAAAAGTAAGATATAAAATAAATAAAATAATAAATAGTAGTTTCTTCATTTTTTAATTTAAATGAGTTAGTTTGACTTGATATAGAGTTAAGAAAGAAATAAAAACTTTTGTAATTTGTAGTCTAAAATAAGTCATAGATATTTGTATAGTTGTATATCATTTCAATAAAGGTAAAATGAGCATTTTAAAGTATAATTGTTACTAAATATAGAAATATGTCATTTTTTTGGGACTGACTAAAAAAGTAAGTCATATAAATCGAGACAGAGGAAATAATACACATTGAATAATAAGTGATTATGCGATTATTAAAAGTAATACACAATAAAGAGAAGATAAGAGGAGAAGGTTAGTAAGCCCCTACATCTCTCGTATAAAGTTAGTCAATAACTTATCTATTAATTTTTTGTTATCGTCTTCTTATTTATGATCATATCTGAATCTAATATTTTTGACAAGATTTATCAATATAAATATTAGATTTACATTTATAATTTTAATAATATAATGAATTAAGAGCTAAAATATTTAAAGGTTGTCCCCATTTAATTTAAATAATGGAGTCCTAAAAAGATACAGAAAATAAAATAAAAAAATTCCTGAAATTATATTGAATATATTGTTATCGTAGGATTCAGATTGAAGAAAGATTCCCATTAATTACTAAGTACCCCCTCCTATGATAATCCCATTTCTTGTTAATCTAAACGATTTTATCCAAAACAACAAAAACCTAAGACACTCGAAAAAATAAACGAGATGAACAATAATTAAAGAATAAACAAATCGTGTTTAATTATGTTTACATGCATGCATTAAGCTAATTAATACTCCATAACCTTGGATTAATAAAACAATGTATGATACATTATTAATTGATTATTTTATTTGAAGTAAGGACCATAGAAGAAACAAGGATGTGTCTTCATGTCGTAACAAAAATACGAAAAAGTAGATTAAATATAAACATAAGAATAAGAATAAGAATAATAAAATAATTAGGAGACATATGTTCCCATTATGGACAAAGGAGAATTCTTGTTTTGTTTATTTTTGGTCCCATAAGGATAATCTCATGTATTTAATCGCGATTTTTTTGTCAAACGAATTTTTTCTATCGTATTTTTTTAAATACCTTTATAAATTAAAGGGAAAAAGGTCTGAAATATATCTGATTTTTGATCGAAATTGCTGTAATAATATCGAACTTTGGAAATGACATTTTACCCCCTGCACTATTTAATAGTGTATTTTAAAGGTATATATGTGCCCACGTGGATATCATAAATATTGCATCATTATAAATAGTAATGTGTCCACATGAGCACATATATACCTTTAAAATACACTATTAAATAGTGCAGGGGTAAAATGTCCTCCATAAAGTTTGGTATCGTAACAATAATTTCGGCCAAAATTAAAGTATTTTTCAAACTATTTTCCCTAAATTAAATAACAATAGTAATTTATTATGAAAAATCATTATGATTTGACAAGTTTTATCATGACTATCAGCCTATTGCCCTTTGGAATCCTTCTTCTTTATTCAAATATAGAAAATAGGCCGTGTAAGTAAACTCATATCGACGGAGAGGGGTTATAGTAATTTTTATTTACCTTTTATATGCCTTATAAATATTTTAAATTATTAGTTATTGTAACTTATAATACTTTTATATTTATGTAAATTTCATTTTAAATTTTTTAAAAGTCTTCATGTCCGAATTCACGGTTATAAAAAAATAAAATTAACTTTTGAAATCTGAACTATATTATACAATTCAATAAACTACAGTATGATCTCACAAACGAGTTCTGGAAAAAAAGAGGGCGTGTCAACACCTTGCCCTACTTTATTAAGGTAGAAATATTTTTCCGATAGACCCAAAATTCAAAAAAATTATTTTCAAAAATAAAATGAGGAGACATGTGTTCCCAATATGGGCTAGAGTAATTATATTCTTGTTAAGTTTATGTTTTGGTCCCATAAATAAAATAAAATATATTTTATGTAATGCCTGCATCACTTACAACACAAGATAGATGACATTACTAATGTTGCAAGAAATGAACTCGACAATATTGTCCCCTTCTAATTAAATAAATTCAAAATATCTTTTGTTATATTATTTTCAAATTTATATTAGGAAGAAACAAAGGTCACGTGCATTGCATGTGATTGTTTCAAAAACCTACACGAGTGGCATTACTGTGTCACTCATATCCCAACAATTAATTAGTTGTCTATTATGATTAGTCTTAATCTAACCATTTGACTTGATGACACGTGTAAATTCTAGATAGGGGTTGGATCCAAAAATTAAAATAAAAAAATAATTTTATTTTTTTCAATTTTAGCATTGAATTCATTGTATAGTTGAAAATTTGAATTTAAAACTTAGGGTTAAAGCATTTTTGGTCCTTCAATTAAGAGTAATAAATTATGATTTTAGTTCTTGTGACATCGACTAAGAAGGCTCAAGGGTGGAGCTAATGTGTTGATTACGGGCTCAAATAAACCCAGTAATTTTCGTGTAACCATTAAGTTTGTAGTAAAAAAATCATTGAATACATAAAATTATCAATTTAGAATGCAAAAACTTATAAGAATTAGAAATTTGAATGTATAAACTTTAAAATTCTGCTTCCGCCTCTGAGCAAATTTGACCTTTTAATTATTTAAAATATGCATTGCGAATATTTACAATTTAACATGGTTATTGATTAACCAGCCACTTAATTAGTTAATTATACATGTGTTATGTTAAGTTTGTATTGTTACTTATGTTTGTTAAGTAGTACTTAATATAGTTCTAAAAAGTATTTCAATCAAAACATATTTTCTTCCTAAGGGACCAAAAACATACATTTTAATAAATTGAAGGTTAATTTTGCTGAATATTTCAAGGACTAAAGTCAGAATGTACCAATCATCTAGGGATCAAAAGTGCTATTATTCCTAAGAGTTATCTAGTAAATAACTTTTTATACATACATATATTATATTCTGTTTATATACTTATTTCGATCGAACCCGTGAAAGCTACGGTACATTCGTCATATATTCCCGTTATAGTTTATATTCATGAATTAAAAATTAAAGGACCACCTAAAATTTGTATTTTTTGAACAATATCAGAGACTAATTAGTCTCAAATGGTCCTAATATATTTGGACCTTATCATAATGGTATAATTTTGAATAAAACAATTTCATTGAATCTAGTCACAAATGGTTGGAATGATGTTGAAAATTCATATAGGAAAAAAATGTGTACACCACTTAATTATCTTTATAAAAAGATTGAGTGGACATTGTGTTACAAGTAATTTTCAATGAGGTCAAAAGTTATAATAAATATATTAATAATTAAGACTCTTTAATTCCCATTTATAGTAGGCAGGTCCCCTACTAGGTGAGGGAGATTAACATTACAATTAAGGTCCCCCTTTTGACTCTATTATTGTACATATAGTCAAAATGTACCAACAAATTTGCTAGATTAGACTAATTTGGATAGTTGTTACCCGTTATGTTATATTATATTGTATTGTTAGTTTTTATATAGTGTTTGTTTTGATTGTTATTTAAATTATATTGTAACATAGTTTAAAGCCATTGCTAGGTAACGACGAAAAGATCCATTTTATGTAATGACTGATTTGGTGTGATCGCGTCGTTACGTTAATATTTTCTTTCTCATTTTGTTTTTACTTATTATTTAATTATTCTATTTTATCTTTTACCCTATGATCTTTTCATAGTAGCTCTACCTCGTACCCTACTTTTCTTGTAGGTTTATCATTCAAATTATGGATATGTGACATTATGTAACAATGGAGAACGATACAATCTATTCAAATATTGTATTCATTAGAATAATACAATATAATACATTATGAAACAATACATAACAACCATTCAAACACAATGTTAAGTAGGACAAAAAAAAAAGATTAATACTCCGTCGGTTTCAATTTATGTGGCATGAATTTCGAGAGTCGAATAGTTTAATTTTGAGTCTGAATTCTGGTATGAGATCTTCAATTTTTTGGGGATAAAATTTATATATTTGAAAATTACGTAAAAAGTATTATAAATCACAATGAAATTCAAAATATGTAAAAGATATATGAAAAATTACGGTCAAATATACACTTATTTGAGTCTCAAAAATTTGAAAAGTGCTATGTAAATTGGATGGAAGGGAGTAGTATTTTTGATCCCTCAATTATTGATAAATTTTAATTTAAGATTTTATTATTTTATGTGGAAAAGTATAAGATTACTGTTTTTTTGTGAGCTTATTGGTTTTTATTGTGCGTTTAAAATGATCTAATAATGCAAAAGTTTGATATAGATGACACAATTGATATTGATATATATGATCCTAGTTAAATTTCAGTCTAAAAATAACTAATGCTAAAATTTAAAGAGTTGGATTCAGAATTTAAGTTTTATTAGTTTAATCTTAAAGATTTTTTGTGTATTGAATCCGTCGTATAAGCTTATACACGCATTAAAAATATTGAGTTCAAATGAACCTAATTAAATTCGGTGATAATTCTTTACTCATGTCCTTCCAGAGCTAGGTAAGTAAACTTCAAAGACATTTCTCCTATCCATTCTATGTGATGAGTAAATCCCCGTAATAAAATAATAAGTTTCGTGTAACTTATGATTGAACGTAACAATTAAGATTTGCTCTAAATGACAAAACCTAACAAAAGGAATAAAGAAAAAAGAATCGAATCTCATTCATTTTCAAATAAAATTTACTCTACTTGCCATCCACAAATGAACTGTTATGTGCCCATTGTGACATCAATCTTCTATTATATTATATATAGATATAAATTTATATATTTGAAACTACATAAAAATAACAATAATGTCATATCTAGTGAAATTTCATTATGCGTAATCTAAAGAAGATAGAGTGTACCCAAACTTTATTACTACCTCGTGGAGTTAGGCATTTGAAACAACATGAATAAAATTATCAATAGGTGAAATTTCTTATAGCAAAAATACTTAAATGAAATCATAAATAGGTAAAACTTCTTATAGTCAAAAAATATTTTTTCCTATTGGCTTGTTTCCTAATTTTAATTAATTAAATTACATATATACTTGGATAGATGAATAAAAAGAGGGAACAATAAAGAAAAAAAAAGAATGTAAAAAGTGAAAACTTGAAAAGCAAGGGAAAAGACATTAAATTTGTATTTGTAGGGTTTAAACACTAACAAATAGTAGTGAAAATGTAGGCTATGCCACCATTTACACAGACAACATGTTTTAGTGAATAATTAATGATTTCAAATTCTCTCATTTTGACTACTTTGTGTTTGCTTCTTTACATTTTATGTTTATTTGTCTCAAAAAAACATCACTAGGCAAAGATTCAGCCCATTCACTTCTTGTTTTCTTGGCTAATTTGATCCAAGGTGTCACACTTTAATATAGCTGGTTAAAATTATGTTGATATTAATTAAGTAAAGATTAATTATAATAGGATATCGTTATTTCATTTTTTATTTTATATAAGATAATACATAAATTTTTGAATAATTTATGCATATATTAGTATATATAAGTTTTTTAATTGAAAACTATATACCAAATTAATTTTATAGATAAATACTTACCTACAAATGAACTACTATCTAGAATTTGATACTCGTATAATACACCTTCAAATCATCTACCAACCCATCTCCAATTACATTGAATTTATTTTTAAAATATTAAATGATTTATTTCCATTTATTTGAAATTTTGGTGGACATATTTATTTTGTACATTCATGGGTGATCTCTATCTCGCTTGGTGGATATATATCTTTTTCGATTGTTGGATCAACATCAGTTTCGTGCTTGATTTGGAGAGCTCTTCCTTCATCCATCAATTCAGATAAATAAATAGAAAAAGACAAGTTTCGAATTAGAATAAGAACACACTAAGATATTTCTTTCGTATTGCGTAAAATGCGTCTGGACAAAAATTCCAAAATTCACAAATTTTAAAATATCACAAAGCTGTTTTCATTTTTTCACTTCAAATTATGCATAAAATTCAAAAACAACTTTAATTTGTATTCATAAACAAACATGATTACAATTTTTAAATATCATTTTCATTCAAAAATAAAATTTACTTTTTAATACTCACAACTTTCATGATCAAACGCTCGGTGTCCAAAAGAGAAAAAAAAAATACAAAAGGAATGCAGTGGTCACAAGAAACTATCAAGTCAAGGCCAGACAACAGGCCGCCTTGTCAGTAGGATTTGGTCCATTTTCTTATCATTAAATTATAGATTTGAGTCCATGCATTTTTTGGTGTTTTAAAAGGAATATAAAGATTTTTTTCGTAGTTTAAAGTTTATGCAATAATTGTTTTTATTTTATGACATTATAATTATTGTATATAAGTACCATAATAAATAAATTGAAGGAAATGGTCCAAGTAATATGAAATAGTTGAATTAAGTAATTTTCTTGGCAATTGTTGTAGTTGGTGGAAGTTTGAAAAGGAATTGATGTTTCAATCAGTTTTCATTTTCTTCTAAATATTGAAAACTAGAAAAATATATTTTATTTTGTAAGAAAATGGGTTTTGATTTGTTGAATAAACTTGTAAATATTGTGAAGCTTTGAGTTAAGTTGAACAGGTTGAGTTACGATCTATGTTAGCCCATTTTAACTCGGCTCATTTTGATTCAAATAAGTTTTGGGTAGGGTTAGGATTGACCCAATTAGTTATTCAACCCATTTTAACTCTCCCTAAACATACCTAAAATGAATTCTAGTTAGCCCATCTTATCAAAATAATCTATTTTTTAAGAGAAAGAAGATTTACTTATGACCGTCTAATTCGAATTATGACATTTTCTGTTATTACAGATATACATTCTTTGATCAATTAGTATATCAATATGGTTAAAGTATACATAATATATATTTATATATACTATTTTTATGAATAAGTATATATATTAAATGTAATTTATATGTATGTATAATAATACACACTATCATTATGCTTTGCAAAAAAATAATAATCTGAAATTGATAACACCGAAAAAGTCATGTACTAACACACATGAAAAAATAAAGAAAATCGTCTAATGTCTATTGAGCGACTCCTAAATTCTAAAAAAGTAGCGTGAATCGTGTAAAAACTATACATACTATTCTCCAGGTCACTATAGAGGTACCGATAATGTTTTTGCAAAAACAGATTTCTGAAATTTATATCACCCAAAAATTCATATACATACTAACACACACGAAAAATTGAGAAAATGGACTAATTTCTGTCAAGTGACCCTTAAATGCTAAAAAACTTACGTGAATCATGATGGGACTATACGTTCTATTATCCTAGGTCATTAAGGAGGGCCTATTAAAGTTTTTGCAAAACAAGTTCCCAAAATACTGACATGCTTTCTGAAAATGCAACATTAATATTCTGATAATGAAACATTCTTAACTGAGGCATGTATATCTGAAATAACTGACCTAGCATGTGTAATTCGTGAACTAAAAGAACTACATAGCTAGGGTTCTGAATATCATACAAGAAACTAAGCAACAACATGATAATTTGATTTGGATCATTCTATATAACAGCTAAAACCCAACAATTTCTAACATTCAAGAAACCCTAGGTCTAGATAATATTAAGGGAATCAAGAATTTGACTGAATTCTAGGGACCTAGTAGATGAAAGGAATCCACTAGTGAAATCCTACATATTTGGTGACGAAAACCTGCTGCGTTCTTGGACTAGGGCTTGGTCGACTCCTTCTCCTTCTTTTCATTCAACTTGGATGAATTTTGGAGAATGAGTTGACTAAGGTAAGTTCTAATTAAGTTACTAGGCTAAAAATTGACCAAAAGTACGTAGTTTAGGGGTCAAATGCATAGCAAAAGACCAAACCACCCCTAACTTAAAAGCTATAGGGGCCACCGACGGAACTGACCGACGGACTGTGTTGGTCAACCGTCGATGGGGTTCTGGGACTAAGTTCTGGGGCCTCGATCCACAGACCTGGACCACGGTCCGTGGTTTGACCTACAATTTGTGGGTCGTGCCTTAGAAAGATTTTTGGGCTGATTTTGGGGAGGGTTGCAGGTGGCCATCCACGGACCGTGGGTTGCACCTGCAACTTCTGAAAAGTCTGCATTTTGATAGTTTTAGCATACGGGGTGTTACAGTGAGACTGTACTTATTGTTCCTCAGGTCATTAATGAGGTTCCTATAAAGATTTTGCAAAAAGAGTCCCCGAAATCCATATGACTGAAAAATTCATGTACTAGCACGCATGAAAAAATTAAGAAAATCACCTAAATTCTTGTTAAGTGGCCCTTAAATGCTAGAAAAAGTGGCGTAAATTATGGTGAGACTATATGTAATATTCCCCCCATGTCATTAAGGAGGTTCCTGTAAAGTTTTTATAAAAAAAACTCCCGAAATTTATATCACCAAAAAATAGATGTACTAACACGCACAAAAAAAACTAAGAAAATTCTTGTTGAGTGGCCCCTAAATGCTAGAAAAAGTAACGTGGATTGTGTTGAGGCTATACATACTTTCCCCAGGGTCATTACAGAGTATCCTGTAAAGATTTTGCAAAAAAAATTCTGAAATCAATATTACTAAAAAAATCATGTACTAACTGTTGCGTCCAAATTGCACACGCAAGTGCACGTGGTCGTTCAAGTATTAAAGTGGCTCTTTTTAAGAGCCGGGTATCGTACCTACAGGGACTTACGCTTAGAATCACTCAATTTCTCTAACTTTAAGCTAAACACAAGTGTATTCAAGATTTCAAAAGTGATTTATTATCTAATTCTAAAATTGTAACCAAAATGTAACAAACGTGATTCAATTTCAAGGGTTTAAAAACAGTGATTGGGTAAAATCCAGGGCTGCAGCTTCTATCAGGATTCATGCAATCAATATCATTTATATGGGTAATTATCAACTATCGAATCAATGAATCATAGGGTTAAATGTATAATCATGGTCTCCCGACCTCTAATTGCCTATGATAAATAACGCCATAATAACATCGTTGAGCGGGGATAGGATGGATTAAGTACCGAGCATTACAATTTCTTCTTGTATAGTGACCCAAGCATGATTTCTAGGTATATCCCTATCCTAGATACAAATTAATCCTAGCTATTTAGAATTTATCATGCTCCTTATGTCCCACGTTCTATCCTCTTATTCCTCTCCCGAGTTCAATCTGGACAATGTATTTATTTTAATGGTGATCAGTCACGAAATACGAAAAACAAGAACATAAGAAAGATTCATGTGATAATTGACATTAACCCAATGAAAACTTAATAGATTACAATCATCCTGTAGCCACAACCCTAGAACTAGGGTATTTAGCTACTCATAATCAAGAATCGATCAAAAAATGATTAATGAACATAAAGAGATCGAAAAGAAAATAGTTTTGGAAAGAACCCTAAAAATGGTGAAAACGTTCTCCCAAGTCGTCGTTCTTCAAAACCCAGAAAAAGAATAATTAATGAAATAAAATAATGACCTATTTCTACTAAAAGTTGAAACCGCCAAAACTGGAACCCAAGAGTGCGACGCGGAGGTCCTCTCTATTTTTGTTCTGAGATAATATTCTCTTCTCCGCGACGCGGGCACTCTACGGAGTGTTCTGCTTGAAACTCACTTCACTGAATTAAATTGGAACACCCCCTCCGCGACGCGGAGAGGGCACATAGTGTTTTGCCTCGATTCTGAATTTTGCGAACCAAATTCTACTTCCTCTCCGCGACGCGGAAAGGATATGAAGATGCCTTAGGTGCCATTTCCTCCAATTTCTTCCTTGTTTTCTTTTGCCTTGGCTCTCTTGTGTTTCCCATTGTCCATTTTCGTGCTCGTTTCTCCAATTAAGCTCACCTACACAACTAATCATGTTAGTTAGCTCATAAGCAAACAAAAGACTCGATAAGACTATAAACAAACTCATATTGAATTCAAACTAAGCTTAAATGCGGGCATAATTAGCTTTCTAGGCATGTAAATATGCCTAAGATCACTAACACACACAAAAAATTGAGAAAATCGTTTAATACCTGTTGAGTGACCCCTAAAAGCTAACAAAGTGGCGTGAGTCATTATGAGACTATACATAATGTTCCCCCAAGTTATTGCAGAGCGACTTGTAAAGTTTTTGCCAAAAAGTTTCCTAATTAAATCCATGACCAAAAAAATCATGTACTTAATCTTTATGCACACGAAAAATTGAAAAAATTGCCTAATTCTTATTGAGTGGCCCCTAAATGTTAAAAAAAGTGGTGTGAATCATGAGAAGCTATACATAATGTTCCCGTTCTGTAAGGTTTTTCTAAAAATAGTTCCCAAAATTTACATCATCAAAAAAATTTATATACTAACTCACACTAAACATTAAGAAAACCGTCTAGTTCTGATTTAGCGGCCCTGAAATGCTAAAATGTAGTATATATACTTATATATAACAAAATGATTAAAACGACATCTAAATTATAGTAGAATTTGCAGTAACATATTCATACTTTATAGGAACATCCTAGATATTTTTCAAAATAGTTATTTTGACATTTATCCAGTATGACATAAGTAATAATTCGTTTAGAGAAGAATACAGTGATTCATAAAATAAAAATCGAAGAGATTCTACTAATTTCTTTATGGTAGAATTGAAGTGTGAAGGAGAGAAGTTGTTTTTATTTTTTGTTTCTTATATGTTCAAAGAGGGTAATGATCGAAAATCCTTGTCTTTTTACCTTTTGATAAGCATTCAGCACATGTGTGCAAATGAAATTAAAAAAAGTTAATTTATTATTCAGCTAACCCGATAAATGTCCTAGAAATACTTTAAAAATATGTAGGGGTTCATATGAGGCATGTAAAGTATGAGTGTGTTACGATAAATTCCGTTATATGTATGCATCATTTTTAGCCATTAGTGTTTGCTCAAACCTATTTCTTCAAGTTTAAAACTCTAATCTAGTATAACACAATTGAATTCAACTATCAAGATATTTAATATAATATTCATGAGATTCAACCCCAACTATGAACATTCAAAACTAGTAGCTTGGTTCTTCACGTTTTCATGTTTCTATAGCAATGGAAGGTCTAGTGGCGGATTCAGGATTTTAAGGTTCGACAAATGTAGAAAGAATCTATATCCTAAACACAAAAGAAATGCGGGTTTATCAATGCTTGAACTGATTGATCTAAGTGAGCTACGAAAATAGTATTCTAGGATCAACTTGCATGAAATTTGGTGTTATTTAGGTTAGGATCCAAATTTGTGCCAGGCCTTCTTGATAGAGATACGGCCTGAAAAATTAGCCTAAAATCGTGGGCAGTGAATATACTAATTTTGATCCAAAACATAATATAGTCCAATTTTATTCATATTTGAAGGCTCAATTCACATTAACTATTAGCATAATACATGACCCTCAAAGTTGGAGGACATAGTTGTCCGTTGAAGTCAAGTTAACGGTCATGCTTATGTATAATGCCTTAACTATTTGTTTCTTTTAATTATTAGGCATAATACATAAATATGCCATTTAACTTGACTTCATTTCACATTTATACCTTCCAACTTTGGGTGTGCATAAGTAGACACTTAAACTTGTATAAAATTGAACAAATAGACACACATGTCCTATGTGGTATCCTACATGACAATTTTCATCATACGTGGTATCCTATGTGTATTATGCCATGTAGGATTCATGTGTCTACTTGTTCAATTTTATTTAATGAAATCAAGTTAAAAAATATATTTATGTATTATGCCTAATTATTATATGTCCACGTGTGAAAGAGGACAAATACAAATCTGGTACTTTAAAAAGATATATCTATGAAAGATTTTAGTACTGTTTTTGTTTGAGCAAGGACGGGCACAAGGGGAATAATCTCAGTAAACACTATAATGAGCAAATTAAAGTTGAAAAGCAAAATAAATAAAATCCAAGAAATATGCCAGCTTAAAAGTGCTCAAATATTGCACTCTGTTAATCCACTATCTTCTTCTTATGTGGTCTATACTGCAGCTTTAGATTTCATCAAAGGACATGACAACCCTTTTCTTATTCCGAATTCATAAATTTCAAATCTTAAATCCCTTATGCGGGTACTAGACTCTGGATGAGAGTGAGAGAAAGAGGGGATGATAATACTAGGAATGACAGTAGGGCGGGGAGGAATTATGCTCTCATGGGTTCAATCATTTTCACTTTTGGACCCTTTAAGAATTGTCCCATGCCCTCTCTGTATGTTTTTCTCTTCTTCCAAGATCATCATATCAATGCAAGGACATATATATATATACATTTATGGTTCCTAATCACATTTTGAGCTGGCATATATAATAGTACTCTCTTGAATTTTAAGAAAATAGACTGTTCAAAGTCCATTAACTTTCCACCATATACACAATGCACCAAGAATATTGAACATCAAAATAAAGTAAAAAAAGAAAAGTTGCTTGAGGAAAGGTAATACCCAAATGAGGTAGCATCTTTGTGAATGGCTTTTAGTGGGATGAAAGTGGAACACACACACAAAAGGGTTTTCAATGTCAGGTAGTACAAAAGATAGCAAATTACTATAAATCAAAATTTCAATTATCTAACAACACATAGTAATCCAAAAGTAAAGAATTTTAAATTCCATCATCATTGTTACAAGAGTAAGACACATGCCCAACTTTTTATCTATATATTTTGAGAGTACCACTTATTTCCTATTTTACTACACAAAAAATGTTTACAGGAGAGGAAGAGAAAAAGTGCGATGAAGTTAAAACAAGAATGAAGAGAGGATTTTGGAAACCTGAGGAGGACTTGATATTGAAGAATTGCGTCGAGGGAAACTGGGCTATCATTTCTGAACTTTTTAGTCTAATAGCAAGATATGACCAATAGAATGTTGATATTAATCGTTTCAACATCCGTCTTAGGCTTAATGAAAAATTACCTGAGGCCAAACATCAAGCGAGGAATGAAAAAGACCTCATCATCAGACTCCATAAGCTTCTTGGCAACCGGTCACTGTGATCCCCTGGTTTCCTACTAATACAATATGAATAAATAATTGATACATTCTTATCTCACATTGTTTTTGGTGCAGATGGGCGGGAACGTAGGATACCTGGAAGAACAGACAATGAAGTTAAGAACTTTTTTGGAACACACATTTGAACAACAAGAGATCTTGTAGAGGTAAAAAGAAGCATGTCAAGTCCAAGAAGGGTCAAAATGCAAGAGTACCCTGCTGAGACAGTAGAAGTGGCCACCAAAACAGCTTTAGATTCATGGATAGAAGAAATGCAGGACTTTAACTGCAGCTTACTATCACCTCTCTATCGATGAATTATTGCGTCCCATTTTGGACGACATTGTCTTGCTTGAAGCATTCACAAGCACTGGCAAAGACATGTGGAATGAGATTCAGCCATTCCTTTAGAAATTTGTGGTAGGATAATGTGACGAGTTGACGACTTAGTTTAACAGTATCATTATCCATCTCTTGTCCTTATATTTTACTACAGTATCTTTTTAGACTGCCGAAAAAGAAAAGAGTGTAACATAAATTAGGATAGCAGAAGTGCTATAATTGTGGATAGAAAGGACACTACACCAGAGATTGCTGGTATAAGAAAGTTGAAGGTAATGTAGCTAGTTCTATCCACAACGAGAAAGATGAAGAAGAAGAAGCTTGGGATTTTGAAACCTTTTATACAGTTGAAGAAGGCAATCAACAGGAGGAGATTGTACTTGCTACTGTAAGTGTCGATTATGAACATGATTCGATTGTTGATTCGGGATTTTCCAATCACATTGAGAGTGAATATAAAGGCGGTCGAGTAGTGATCAATTGAAACATCAATGGCACATACATAAGTGACCAAAGCCATCACGAAACCACCATAAATAGTGTATGAGCGTTCCATACGTGTTCTTAAACACATAATTTCAGACGACTGTCGCAATATTTTTTTTCTGGTCGGTTCTAGATATTATTTATACTTATGAAATGATTCTTTTACACAAATACAGGGTTTGAGCTAAAGCTAGCCATACCTATGATGGTGGCTTTGCCCTGTGACAACCCAACTTAAGATAAGAAGTCTCACATCACAAAACACAAGAGAATGTTGGGTATATGAGTAAGCATGCATTACCAACTAGTTTAAAGTCGTGCAGGCCTAGGTCCAAAGTGGACAATATCACTAGCAGCATGAGTCCACATGCAACTGTATTTCAGGGTCCCCTGTTTGATCTTTGATTTGAGCAATCGCATGCAGCAACAATCTGATATACTTGTTGCATTGTTGGCCTTTGATCAGGAGTGAATTTCATGCAGTGACTTGCAAGTTCAAGTAGCTGCATTATCATATCATCAAATCCTTGTCCTAACAGTAGTTTATCCACATCAAGTAGACATGCAAAAGAACTGTTGAAATGATTTTGACTTAAGCAGTTCAATTGGTAAGACTCCTTCCTTGTTAAAAACTCGATAAGCACAACCCCAAATCGATAAACATCGTTCTTGTAAGTTGTATAGTATAAAGAGTCTGCTATTGGCAATAGACTCAAGCTCGAATCTATGTCATTTGTTTTTATCAAGCAAGATACATTGTGTGCTAATGTTACTACCATCAGAACCACAGATTAAAACTGCAAACGTGTCATAACACTTGTGTGGATATGAGTAAAATGAGGACTTCCACAAATTAAGTCCTGGATTATTTACATAAATTTCAGCTGAAAAAAGCATCATTCACAAAATGTGGCACTTGCCCTGGCAACACTAAATGTCCTGAGTCGATGTAACGAGCCAATTTCATATGGTATTGAACCTTGTAGATTATTGTTGTCTAATTTGAGGGTATTAAGAAAGGGAAATGAGCAATTTGAAATATCATCCTGAGAATTGGTTGCTCGAGATATCAAGAATTACAACAAATCCAATTAACTTTGATATATCCAAAGAGATATATGGTTCCATATATATATACCAATACAATATATATATATATATATATATATTGATTTAGTATCATTAAGGTTTCTTGTTCAGAAATTACTCATTATGTACTCTTATAGTATCATTGACTAATAATGAGTAATTTCTGAACATGAAACATTAATGATACCACAACAATATACATATAATCTTATAGTATCATTGACTAAGAGTAATTTCTTAACAAAAAACCTTAATGATACCACAACAATGTACATATATTCTTATAGTATCATTGACTAATGAATAATTTCTGAACAGGAAACCTTAATGATACCACAACAATATACATATTCTCTTATAGTATCGTTGACTAATGAGTAATTTCTGAACAAGAAATCTTAATGATACCACAACAATATACATATACTCTTATAGTATCATTGATTAATAAGTAATTTCTTAACAGGAAATTTACCTTAATGATATCAATACAATATATATACTGATTTAGTATCAGTTAGCCAAAATTATCAGTCTTAATGATACCAATACAATATATGATACTGATTTAATATCAATTAAGCGAAAATTATCAGCCTAAATGAAGGGGGGGGGGGGGTATGAGCTGTAATTATTAATGAGAGAATGATATTTCTTGAATTACTTTGGGTTTGGATATGAACATGTAATTATTTTTAGTTTTATGG
>JAJOOR010012067.1:0-45570 GCA_036250505.1 Solanum acaule
ACTGCCTTCTCCAAACACACTTCCTCCCAACCCCCGATCTCCTTCTCCAAACCCCCCAAACAAACAAATCCCCTTTTTGATTTGAATTTCTATTTTGGGGTATGCAAAATAACCCCTGGCTCCCCCGCTTTGCTTTCTCCAAATTTCTATCCCTTTTTGCAGAAATTATCCCACCCACACCTGCATGCTGCACTTTGTTGAATTCACTCTCCGCAAATTATCGAAATAAGCTTTTATCAATCTTTCTTAAATTCACTTTGTCGTAAATATTAAATTTTACATGAAAGAATTTTAAAAATGAGTTTATTCTTAAATTTTAAAAATATTTTCCGTCATTTTTGTTGAAAAACCTTCATTCACAATGGATGAAATTTAATTTGGTCAAAATGGTGGCTGAAAATGGAGAAGAAGATGAAAAAAATAATTAAAAATTAACTAAATAACCCTTTCACGCGGCTATCAATGAGTATGTCACACTCATTATGCCATTTAAGCAAAAAGTGTTAAAATGACACTGCGAGATTCTATATTAGGTGTCTATAATGAACATCTTTCAGTTAAGGTGTCTAAATGAAACAACATGCCAACTTTAGGAGGTCATCGATGATTAGACCCTTTAGAAATGACACTTTATCCTTACCAGAAGCTTTCGAAATGGTACTTTCTCCGTTGGAGGTACATTTTGCCAATCTTCTTCTTGTTTTATGCCGCACTTCCACTGTTGATTTCTCTGTTTTTTGAGTTTTTTTATTGAAGTAATTTCTGTTTTTCTTCCGGTTCTTCTTTTTTTTGGTGTTGTCTGAGTTATCTATGAGTCATCTTCTTCTATTTAAGTTAATTTTTTCAAAATATTTTGCATTTATGATAGTTGTCTGTTGAAAAATTTGGTGTTGCTTTTTTTGTTTTTTTTTTAGAAATTCTCTGCGATGAACGAGGAGAAGCCTAGGATTCAGATTCTTGGTGACGTGAATTTTGTCGCCTCTGTTAATGCAGATATACCATCATTCAATTTAGAGATTTCTCCATAAACCCCTTTTGAACCTACAGACAAACATGCCATAGGGAGCAGCACATATCCTAAACCTCAGCCAAAAAAAACGGTTATGTCAATGTTGAAATTACGAAATTAAAATCTAAGAAAGAGAAAATTAGATGTTAATACAAAACAAAGAAAAGTAATTGATGACGTTGACGATTTTGCGGATGATGTTCCTATTCCAAGGTCAACATCTAAGGTTTCTGGCAACAAGAAACAGAGGAGGAAATGAGTTAGAAAAGAGATCAATAATATGGATGATTTTGATAAGGTTGTCTAACATTTTTGTTCAACTATTTAATCTTATTATACCAATTTTACTTGCTATATGTAAACACATATTATTACTTTCAAGGGAGAGTCGAAAATTTTAGAAGGTTGTTGGTGAAAATTATTCAAGTAGTCATTGGAAGGCTCATACAAACTAAAATAATTTATGTATAATTAATGCAAGCATAATTAATACATGCATTGCTAATGCACCATTACTAAATGTGTATTTGATGTGTTTCACGAATTGTTAGATAGCGTTAGACATTCGCTTAAGATTAACAATCATTTCTACAGGATAGTTGGGCTTCCTCTAGCTCATCCAGGATATATGAGTGTTGTTCTCATGTTGATGAAATGATTGTCATTCGTATGTCAAACAAAATTCTCAGAATACTACAGTGGAAAGTGATGACTGAAGCCCCAAGGCAGAAAGGTGGAGAAATTCATGTTCACTATGAATAAATGCAATGATCAACTTTTATGAAGTGCTCACATTATTATACAATTGTTTTTGCGTTCAACTCCAGCTTACAAATATTTTTGCCTCTGCTGAAGAAATTTCAACATTAACGTTGCCGGATCAAAGGAATTACAATTTGAAAATCTAGAGTAATATTAATAAACATTCAGCAACTGGTTCCAATCAGGCCAAGAAGAATTGATAAAAGAGTTAAGAAAATTGAAAATGGAGCTTGAAAAGATATTATAATCATTATTTTGTTAATATGGTGTAAACGTATTATTATTGAGAATACTTTCTTGTTTACAATTTTTTTATTTGCTTATTTAGTCAAACAGTAATCATCAAGCACTTGAAGACAAGGTTGAAACACATTTGAAAGATTTGAAGCAATATATCACTGATTCTAATTCCAAATATCAAATTGTTGCTCAACAAACAACATGAAAATGAAAGTCTTCTCAATGATCAAGGTTTTGAAGAATCAGTGAGCATGAAAAGCGATAGTGGTTGTTCTAAAGTTCAGAATTAATAGAGAATTTAGAGATGTGCTTTCGGGTAATAGAGTTTTTGACAAAGGTATTTTTATTTATCAACTAACTTTAAGGATTTTTTTTTTTTAAAAATGAAGTGTTTAATCTGAAATCATTTTTAAATACACAGTCTTGTCTCAGTGATTAAAATTTTATATTAATTATTTATTTTTATTTCCCAAAAAGGTCAAAATTGGCCCTGACTTATGCGAAATAGACCACTTATACCCTTCGTTGCATTTTCGGATAAAAAATGCCCCCGCCGTTATCCTAAGAGACTACAAATACCCTCAAGAGTTAACACTCCAAATTTTTAGTGACGTGGCAAGCCACGTGGGACTAATCCTTCCACATAAGCTTTGTCAATTAAAAGGTGCATGTCCAATGATACCCATATTAATAGGATTTGAAATTGGGGATAAAATAGTTCAAAAAACACTTCGGAAATCAAAAGAGTAAAATCCGACTTTTAGTTTAAAATCAAGTTCAGCAAGTCAACAGGAGTTCATGGTTTAAAAACCCATTAAAAAAAAAACACACAAGAATCGAGCTCTAAATCAAGAAATTACTACTTTTTCAACTTTGTGAGGAAAAACCCCAAAACCCACATTTGAAATGCGGTCAAAAATGAGAAATTTCAGAAAAACATTGTCAAAATAGTTTACCCACAATACAAAGACCTTAAATCCCAAAAATCAATGGAAACACATTCCATATCGACCTTCAAATCAACAATTTTCGATTTTTCTCTATTTTAGGGTTCAAAATCTCAACTTAATGGATAGAAATCATGAAATATAAAAGGGATATTCTTGGGAAAGGATTAAAATAGGGTTAGAAATATGTACCCAATGATTATGAAAGAAAAATGCATCAATAATCACCTCAAACCAATTTTTTTTAGCTCCCAAATGTCAAAAATATGAAATGAGTTCGAATAGATATTTAACTTAGTGATGTTGTCACTAAAACCCATTTTTCCTAGCTAAAAGTCTATTTTTTGCCACTATGAGTGTGCACCAGCAACCTTGAAAACATCTTTTTTGCCCTCGAAACTCATTCAGAATCCTATAAACACGAACCAATAGTGAAAAGTAATCATAAAATATGTTTTGGAAACAATGGAATTGTCGGATTTCAAAAAAAGATGGATATGACATAAATACCCCTCGGAACCCATTTAGGCCAAAAATCAACTTTTTACCTAAATATTCAAATCACAACCTAAGGTCTCAAGACTCTAACCGATCACCTTACTAGACCAATCTCGACGTTCCGGACTCATAAAACTGACGGAATCCCCATACTATGCTCGGAACTCATAATGTTGACCAAATTTAACCATATAAAAAATTCTCAATTCAAAAAGGGCGAAATCACCAAAAACACAATCGATCACATCGGGGACCACAACAACCATTCCCGCGATCCAAACTAAGCATGAAAAATATAAGAGGAAGGGTGAAATGGTAATTTCACAATTAAAAGAAAATTCACCGAAAATAGGACATTACACTATCCATCACTAAAACACGCGTTCATTCCCGAACGAAAAGCAAAATATGATACCTGAAGGGATGAAAAGCTAAGGGTATCTATGACGCATGTCAGACTCCACCTCCCGCGTCGCCTCCCCAATAGGTTGGTGCCTCCACTACACTTTCACTTAGTCAATATGCTTTAATCTCAAGGTTTAGTCTTCATATCCAAGATAACAGTTGGCTCCTCCACAAAGGACAAATTCTGATCCAAAGCAATAGAATACAGTGAATCATCATGATTATATTGCTTAAGCATCGAAACATAGAGCACGGGGTAAACCCCTGAAAGGCTCATAGGTAAGGCCAATCTATAGGCTACCTCTCCACACTTTCCCAAAATATCAAAAGGTCCAATGAACCACGGAATGAACTTTCCTTTCTTTACGAACCTTATCACACCTTTTGGTGGGGGGGACACCTTAAGGAAAACCCTCTCCCCAATAACAAAGGACACATCACTGACACACCTATCTGCATAGATCGTCTGCCTACTCTGTGCGATCATAAAACACTATTGAATCAACTTAACTCTATCCATAGAGTCTCTTAACAAATAAGTGCCCCAAGGTCGAACTCCAAATGAATCAAACCAACCGATGGCAGATCTACACCTCCTCTCATACAAAGCCTCAAACATTGCCATGTGAATGTTGGAATGATAATTGTTGTCATAAAAAAACTCTACAAGAGGTAGGGATTGGTCCTACTGACCATCAAAGTCCATGACACGAGACCGAAGCATATCCTCAAGCATCTGAATAGTCCACTTTGATTGACCATCGGTCTAAGGGTGGAAGGCGGTACTTAACTCCAGTTTGGTACCTATCTCTGTATAGAACTCAAGAAATGAGAGGTAAACTGAGCACCCTTATCAGCCCCAATGGAAGTGGGCACTCCATATAACCGAACAATCTCACGGATGTAGATCCTAGCCAACTGCTCTGCATTATAGTTAGTCTTCACTGGGATGAAATGAGCTAACTTGGTCAAACGATCCATAATGACCCACATAGATTCAAATCTACCCAAAGTCAAGGGTAATTAATCACAAAGTCCATAGTAATGCGCTCCTACTTCCACTTAGGGATGGACATCCTTTGCATCATGCTACCCAATCTTTGATGCTTATACTTCACTTGATGATAGTTCAAACACTTGTCCATAAAGCCCACAATGTCTTTCTTCATACCACACCACCAATAGTGTTGCTTCAAATCATAATACATCTTAGCTGCTCCTAGGTGAATAGAGTATTTAGAACAATGATCCTCTTCTGTTTCATGAGTACCCAATCACCAACTCTAAGAACACAAATACGGCCACAAATTCTCAAAACTCCATCGGGATCAAGAGACACTGATTTAGCTTCACATTTCAACATTATGTCCCGAATCATCACAACTTGTCATCCTCAAACTGGTGGGCAAAAATCTGATCCATCAAGGTAGATCTAGCCTCAACGATGGTTAAAACAAGGTAAGGTGCAGAAATATCAAGTCGAACCAACTATCCAACCAATGACTGAACCTATAAGGCCAAAGGTCTCTCCTCTGCCTTAAGAAAGGCTAAGCTACCCATTCAAGAAGTCTTCTGACTCAAAGCATTCACTACCACGTTTGCCTTGCCCAGATAATAAAGAATGGTGATGTCACAATCTTTCAACACATCCAACCATCTATGCTGCCTCATATTCAAATTTTTCTGAGAAAAGAGATACTTAAGGCTACGTTGATTGGTAAAGATCTCACAATGCACACCATAGAGATAATGTCTCCATAAATTCAACACGAAGACCACTGTCGCTAACTTTAAATCATGAGTAGGGTAGTTCTTCTCATGTACCTTCAACTGACGAGAAGCATAAGCTATGACTCTCCCTTTTTTCATCAATACTCCACCTAGACCAACACCTGAAGAATCAGTGAATACCACAAATTACATACCCTCCTCGGGTAGTGCCAAGATAGGGTCTAATGTCAATAATTCTTTGAGCTTTTAAAAGCTCACCTCACACTCATCGATCCACAAAAATACCACGTCTTCTAAGTCAACTTAGTTAGTGGAGCTGCAATAGAAGAGAAACTCTGAACAAACCGATGATAATAACCCGCTAAACTGATGAAACTCTGAATCTCGGTAGGAGAAGTGGGTCTTGCCCATCATGAATAGTCGCCATCTTGGTTGAATCAACCATAAAACCTTTCTTAGACACCATATGACCCAAGAAACATACGAACTGAAGCCAGAACTCGCACTTAGAGAATTTGGCATATAGTTTCTCCTCTCTCAATCTCTGAAGAACAGTCCTCAAGTGACGAACGTGATCGGCCTCATTCTTGGAATGAACCAAGATATCATCAATAAACACAATCACAAAGGAATCCAAATAAGGCCAAAATACTCGATTCATTAACTCCATAAAAATAGCTGGGGTATTAGTTAGTCCCAATGACATGACTATAAACTCATAATGCCCATAGCGAGTCATAAAGGCAGTCTTCAAAATATCATAATCCCGAACTCTCAACTAATGATAGCCCAACCTCAAGTCAATCTTAGAAAACACTGATGCACCCTAAAGCTGGTCAAACAAATCATCAACGCGAGGAAAAGGATATTCATTCTTGACTATTACTTTGTTCAACTGTCGATAATCAATACACATCCTCATACAACCATCTTTTTTCTTCACAAATAAGACAGGTGCTCTCCAAGGTGATACACTATGTCGAATAAACCCTTTCTTCAACAAGTCCTCCAATTGAGCCTTCCACTCCTTCAACTTCGCCAGAGCCATCCTGTAAGAAGGAATGGAAATGGGCTTATTTCCTGGCTCCAAGTCAATAATAAAATCAATATCAGGGTCATGAGGAACACCTAGTAAGTCTGTAGGAAACACATCCATGAATTCTCTTTCCACTCTCGTGGACTCCAAAGGGAATGCATCTTTAGTAAGATCACAAACATGAGCCAAATAATATAAGCATCACCTTTCCATCATACAATAAGAGTGAGGAAAGGATATCACTCCCTTAAGATGCAAACTCAGAGCACCTTTCCACAAAAATCGAGGTAGACCATGGTAGGATAAGGTCACAGTCTTAACATAGCAATTGAGGATCACATGGTAAGGATATAACTAATCCATACTGAAAATCACATCAAAGTCAAGCATATCAAGAAAAATCAAGTTCGCCCGACTTTCACTATCAGCAAATATTACTACACACTCCCAGTACACTTCATCCCCCACTAAAGAATTGCCTACCAGGGTAAGGACACTAATAGGCACAACAAGGGACTCACACATGTGATCCATGCCTACAGCAAAATCAGTAGACATATAAGAATAAGTTGACCCATGGTCAAATAATATTGTAGAAGAATGATGACAAATTGGAACGGTACATGTGATCACCGTATCAGAAGCCTCTGCCTCGGATCTACCCATTATAACATAAAAATGTCTAGGTTACCACTAGTATGGGAGCCACTATGAGCACCACCTCGAGCTCCCTGAGCTCCACCCTTGGTGCCCTTGGCACATGTAACGCCCTGTATTTTCCATATGCTACTTTTGTTCATATGACACTTGACATAGACTTATGGTATAGGGGAGGGACCATATTTCTTAGATGAGTAGTGTTGGTTTAAAATAGATTGGAAGGTGTTGTTTGCCTTGCACGCAACATGTATCAACTCCGATGAAAGCATTTAAACTCGAGATAGTAAGGTCGTATTTGAGCTTAAAGTTTAAGGTGAAGTGTTAAGTTAAAGCAAAAGGAAGTAAGATTTAGAAAATAAAATAAGTGAGTTGCTTGCTTGAATTAACTAAGCTAGTAGGTGACAAGTAGGTGCATCACCTACTTTGACTTATTGACTAGCCTAAAGGACCAAGTAGGTGCATCACCTACAAAGACTCTTTTGACCATGTAATTGGACCAAGTACACTACCACCTACTTGCATTAACTTGGACCAAGTTGAGTAGAAGAATAAGGGGAAAATGGACAACCAATGACCAATATTCCTAAGTCCTAAAAGGCCCAAGTGAAAATTCCAAGTAGGTGGATCACCTACTTGCATTAATTATGGCCCAAATTGACAAAAATAGAGGGATAATTGGCAGCAAGGTCCAACAAGTGTTGAAGTCCTTAAAGGACCAAGTTAAAAGTCCAAGTAGGTGGGTCACCTACTTTACAATATATGGCCCAAAATTGACCAAGAAAGTCGGGCAATGCAACTCTCTTTTAAAGGGATAAAGATCAGATCCTTTGCTTCATTTTTAACTTATAAAATTTCAAATTTATTACGGTTCTCTCTTGGTCTTTCTTGGCTTCAAACAATAGCCCTAAAACAAATTAGGGTTCTTAAATACTCTCCCTCTTTTCAAGTAAAAGTTTGAAGGTGATTTTAAGTTCTTGAAGTACAAGTTTAGAGGATAAATTTCCAGAAATTAAGGTAAGGCTACTGCCCATTTTTACCTCTCTTTATATAAAGATTTGGGGTGGATAATTTGGTATATATTTTTCAAGAACTCATGTATGGTGATGAATCCTTGAGTTCAATATTCTCCTATTATGATGAAGGATTTTTGGGAATTGATAGTGGTTGTTTTATGTATATTGTTTTTTGGGGCAGCTTGGGTATCTTGGCAAATGATTTATGAAGTTGTATTAATGTATAGAAGAAGGGTCTTGTGGTTCACCATTTGTGTAAGGGTTGTTTAGGCCTACTGTCCGTCAAGTGTTTAACTACTATTTTTTGAGGCCCTTAATGTGATTAGCTGCTAACATTAGCTTAATCATGACTTATATTGTAGATTAGCACCCAAAAAGGGAGGCTGAATCGTGATAGTTGTATTGGTCAGAAAATAAGGTATGTAAGGCTATTCAATTCCATATTCATTGGCATGAAATCTAATATTTGTGATTAATAATAACGAAGTTAATTTCCCAAGTTCTATTCCTTGTAAAGGAAACATAGTGGCAGCATATGATCTCCAATATGGATAACAATATGTTCCCCTCTCCTTAGTGTGTCAAATTACTTCATTATATGTTTATTACTCTACATTTGTGTAATTATCCTCCTTCTATTTGCTAGTATAGAAATGGTATTTGCAAAAGCAAGCTTGGTGAATTCTACTCTTAGTCAATTAAAGTATATTTATGCTCATAAGCAATCAATTGATGTTACATAGCTCCTTATGTCATTGGCACTGGCTTAAAATTATTATTCTCATGTATTCTACTAATGGTATGTGGTCCAAGGCTCAATACTGATTATGACCGCAAAAACAACAATCTCAAACATTAAAGAAACGAAGTGAACCAATCTTTATATTTTTGGGTGGCTGCCTAGGGGAAAATGCCTACCATGGGTCGATCCCAACTAGTATAGAAGGGTGGCAACTGAGGTGAGAAAGCCTAGCATGGGTCGATCCCAATTTGTGTAATTATGAGGCCAGCATCCCAGGGGTTAAATATCAAGCATGGGTCATCCTCTTCTGCCACTACTAATCAGCTGGTCATTTATATCACATGCCTTATAAAGATTATAACACATAGAAAAGTAAAGAAATAAATGTAACTTACATGCTCCCACAAGAGTAAACAAATGTGGTCTTTTGTTCTTATCTATGCACTTATATATTGATACTTGATTTCATTTGAGCCTTGTTTTACATATGTTAGTGCCTTACATATTCAATACATTTTTTTGTACTGACGTCCCTTGCGAGGGAAGCTGCATTTCATGCTGCAGGCACACGTAGTCTTGCTAGTAGACCTCTTTAGTAGGAGCACATGTACTTAGCTTCTATTGGTGAAGCTCTAGGTTGAATAGGGACTTACCGAGTCTTTGGCACCTATTTTCTTACTGTATGATAGTTAAGGGTAAGGCGGGGCCTTATTCTGCCCTAAACTAAGGTTTTCTGTCTTTTAGAGGCTGTGCAGATTAATGTTTATAGTTAAGATGGGTCTTGTCTCTTAACAAGTTGTGGCTTCAATGACCAAGTCTTGTATGTAAGTTTTGGGTCTACTTATGTTGGTTCGTATCGCTGCATCTTATGTGAACTTGTCAGAACTTTAAGATTGTCATAGTTATATGCATAATAAGCATAGGTTGTATGTTAGTTCTCTCAGGACTTTAGGGAATTGAGTGTCTGCCCGTCTTAATGAGGATTGAGGCATGACAACACCACCTCTAGCACTCTGAGAAGTACCTCGTGCCGTTGTAGCTGGTGTAGAACGAGTAGCATGTGAAACTGACTGGATAGTAGAGGAAGCACATCTGGGGAATCCTTTGCCTTGTGCCCAAACTCCTCACAATAAACAACCATAGGGACCAAAACCCTGCTGAGAGTAACTAGAAGAGTCGTTATACCCTCTATGACCTACGGACCTACTATGCGTACATTGACCGATCTGACTAGGCTTGTCCACTAATACCATTTTAACTCTAAATGGAGAATGGTTTACCCTGATAACCTTGTGAGTCTTGACCTAAATAATCTTTACCTCTAGATGAGTGACCACTGAATTAACCCTGACAACGGAACCTCTTGGCACCATTGCCCTGCCTAGCATGCCGAATACTCTCAATCATCCTGGCATGGTCAATAATACTCTAGAATATACCACCTAATAATACAAGTGATATTGTGACCTCCTGAAGATAACTAGCAAATCCCTTTACTAACTTACGAATTCTCTCAAACTTAAAGGGAATACTAGACTTGGCATAGCGTGAAAACTCAAGGAAACAATCCTCATACTCCGAAACTGATAAAGAGCCCTGCTTTAATCTATCAAACTCATCCCTGTGCTGATCTCGGAGGCTATAAGGCACGAGCATCACAAGGAACCCCTCAGTGAACTACTCCCAATCCATAGCAGGAGAACTATAATACCTCGGTATCAGAAATAGCTAATTTTAGAAAGAACTACATTGGAAAGAGCCAAATTGAGAATTTTGCAAGTTATGCTTAAGTTGTGAGTTTTGGGTCAACTTCAAACGGCCATAACTTTCAGTACACGATAAGTTAGGTGGACCATAAGATCTTTGAATCCTCTTTCTAACGCCACCAAGTTTGCTAAATTTCGAGTTCGGATGAGGGAGATATGTCTGTTTGAAGTCAGCCCGTCCAATTAAGGAAATTTACCCGTATTAATGAAGTGTATTTTGGTCTTTTCCTTACCCCATCAACTTTAAACGATTTTAGTAATATATTAGGGGTCAAATCTGATTAAAATTAGTTTACGCCTAAGTCTAAAGCATTCAAGAATGCTAGGGCAAAAATTCAAGAGGAGAAAAGAGGAGTTTCGAGAAGTTCTTCAAGATTTCAGAGAAATAGCCAAGAACTTAGTTCTTTCGAGGTATGTGAGGTTTCTCATAGTGATGGATATGTTCATCCTCATGCCAAACATGTATTTCTTTCAGTAAATCATCCATGAAATCATTATGTATATATGGGTTACTTTATTCTTTATCAATAAAGTCATGTTGGATTGTTAAAGTGAGGCATTTGCGAATGAGTGTTGTTCTTGGTGTAAATTGAGGGAGTTTTCGATGAATTTAGTTGGGTTTATGAATCTAAATGAGCTTGGGAATGAATCATTCGATTCCAAGTGCGTTAGGCCATGAATTAAACAATAAAAACTTGTTAAAATTTTGGGTTTGGGGTGGGGCATCGTGCCCCCAAGACGCCATTAGGACGCCAAATCAGACTCCCGGTAAATGGGGGCCTGGAGCAACGCGCCAGTAGGATGCCCAATTAGGACCCCCTATAAATAGGGGCATGGCTCGACGCCCAATCAGGACCCCCAGTAAATGGGGCCTGGCGCGACGCGCTAGTAGGACGCCCAATCAGACCATCAGTAAATGGTTCCTTCTCTATTCTTGTTCTATACTTGTTCCTTTGAGTTGAGTTGTTGTTCTCTTCTTATTATCAACTATCTAAACCTCCATTAATCCCTGAAGGATCTTATGCATATTCTAATCATCATTCTTAAACTCACATTTTCAAGTCAAGGTAAAGTTAAGAGGGAAGTTCAAAGGTTTTATTTCATAAACAATTAAAAAATTTCAAATGCTATTTATATAACTAAATGTATACTTATGTATCTTGTTGATTATTGAACTTGAAAGATAAGTTCACAAGTACATCTTGTCAAGAATGTAAAGACGTCTAATGTTTGAAAAGTATTTCAATCAAGTAAGAAGTCCATTTCTTGTAATGGGTGAATTGAGCATAATGTTATATCTATTATGAGTAGTATTGAGCACCGAGTTGGGTTAAAGTCTCTTATGATTCGGAAGTCCCATAGAACTACGTAGCTAGCGTAGGATAGGATAGTATTGACTCTTCATGCGACTCCTCACTGCCTTAGAGAAGGCCAATTATATGGATCCTTAGTCACGATATCATCCTATACCCCGACGAAGTATAGGGTGGTCCTGGCAATGTGAGGCAAAATGTTGTATCATTACTAAGCTCATGGTAATGGTTGTCGATTAGGGAAACTCCCCACAAGTAAAGTATACTATTTTCATGTTGCTTTCATTGCATATTATATTGTCAAGCTTAAATGGTTTTTTTTCACTTCATATTCATGTATTAATCCAGTTATGTTGTTTCAGTCCTTCAAAGCTAGATTATTGTTTACTCTAACCTTTTCATGTACCAGTACATTCAATGTGCTGACATCATTCGACCTGCATCGTTTCATGATGCAGATACAAGTATTCAGGATCATCAACAGGCAAATTGTTGAGATCATTATCCACCCATAGACAACATTTGGTGAGGCCTCTTTGCTTTCATGGGACTCCATTTCATTTTAGTTAGTAGATTTAGGAGGTGTCGCGGGTCTTGTCTCGACATCCATCTCACATTGTTAGAGGCTTTGTAGACAGATTGAGTAGATGTTTTCCATTGTTTTCTCAGGATGCTATGTTTAACTTATGGTTCATGTTAAGTATTTTACACATACAGTATTTTAAGACTTTCTTAAATGTTCAATTGTTCACCTATTTAAGCTTCCGCATATTGTTTAATGTCATGTAAGTCATATAGCCAGGCCAAGGGTTCTCTTGGGGATCAGAAATGGTTCTCGAGTGCCAATCATGTCTAAGGTGTAGGCTCGGGGTGTGACAAAAACCAATTGGCCTACGAGCGAGTACCGACCTCCACCACTCCTTGGCCACTCATGAGAACTAATAAGAAGTATAAGCATCCTATGAGCCTCTAGAATGCCCAGGTTGAACAATCTATCCTGGCACTCAGTCATGAAATCATAAGCCTTATCTCCAGTTGTGTTGTTGAACCTAAGGGTCCAATCTGACAAATCTCTCAAAACTCTTCTACGTAGCAACATACATGACTACACTAGCAGAAATAAGTGGTACTGCAAATCTCGGAGGTTCTAATGAAAGCGCTGAAGCTAAATCAGAAGTCTGAAATCCCATGCTAGGTCTCAGAACTGGAGGTGTAGCACCAACTGTAATAGGAGAACATGAAGTACCCGGAAGAACACAAGAAAGAAGGATACTATCCAATCTATCCAATAACCTGACGATTAACTCATGAAGCATCAAAGTGTTGTCTAGAACTGAAAAAGGTTGGGATGGTCCCCTTACCTAAGTTTGCTGCTCAATAGCATCATCGTGCTTAGGTACAGGTTTAGGCGATCCCTCTCTAGCTCGTCATGAAGTAAGTGCTTCCCTTTTCGCTCGGCCACAACCCCTAACTCTACCATGTCCTCTACCTCACCCACAGACTAGGCTTTGGAAGAAGGTATGGCTTCTCCCTCTGAAGTACTGGCTCTAGTCCTCGTATCTACACAGAGAGAATAGATTAGAGGTATGCAACACTTGGTATGAACAAATCGCATCAAAAGAATCAAAGGGAAGAAATTTCTCCTTTTAGGTATCTTATAGCCTCTCAAAGATAAGTACGGACGTCTACGTATTGATCCGAAAGACTCTACTAGAAACCCTGCTCTTTAACTTATGAAACTGTTGAACCTAGCGCTCTGATACCAATTTATCATGACCCAAAAGTTGAAGTCATGATGGAACACACCCTAATACCCCTACCCCAAAATGGTGTGTAAGCGAAAAATAACACACATAAGAGACTACCAATGGAAATCCATGCCATAAATGATAAAAGAACAACAAAAAATATCCCAAAACATGGTAGCGTAAGTATAAAAAACATCTAATACAACTTTACAGTATGAAACACATCACAAGTCCCCGAAAAAAACAAAGATTGAAACTAAAGGATGGAACTAATGGTGATCCAAGAACGGGATCTCACCACCACTTCGAAAAGATCTTCAAAGCTAGACACGATCAGCCACCGCAGGGTACCATGACTAGGATCTGCATAAAAATGATATAAAAGTAGGGGTGAGTACAATCTAGAAGTACATAGTAGGCTTGACCAACTAAGCAAAAGAAATTAATCAACTTATGAAATATACTACGGAATGCTTCTATCTGCATGCAGAAAAAGTCTCATTCTGGCATCGGTGCGACCAATTTATAATGAGATAACAACAATTTTGATAACAACAGTTTTGATATCACGGACAAGTGTAGAAATTCAAATTATTAATGCAATGTAGTAAGATGATGCAATGATATGGTGGTACGGGGGAATAAAGGTTGTCGCACAACCTATCGTATACACCCTGTCGAGCTAAGGCTCCTATACAAGGACTCATGGGGGACTCACAGTCCAAGTACCAAATCATAATCTCAATATCTCATCAACTTGCCATCTCAGCATGGTCAGGGATATAAAAAGGTGTCTTATTTTCTTTCTCAAAAGGAATCTCCACATTTTTCTCAATTTCCCAAGAACATGATATGATGAATGAAGATGGATGCATCACAACACATATATAACATGGAGGCAATAATCAAATCAACATGTATCAACATTCTAAATTTCTCAAAACTCAGTTGAATCATGATATGCACCCTAATATGAAAAATAGTGAGAAATAGTTCATTTGAAATAAGTGAATTCCATTTAGAAAGCATTTTGTTTACTCAAAGCATTATAAAATTTCCTACTCAGTCTCTCACTCAGGCATTATAAGTCAAATAGCATTACAAACCTCTCTCACATGCAAATCATGAATCATATGATCTCAAAGTAAATAGAACAATAATTAAGGCCTCAACATAGGCTAAAAACACACATAAGCCCCCACACGGGCAACATAATACAATCAAGCCTCCGCACGAGCAACACAATACAATTCACAGCCCAAACTCATGCTATGATCCCATCCCATAGCCTAAGACATAAAAATGATCAATTACCCAGTCCCAGTCTAGGAGAAGAATGAAAAAACCTACCTTAAGGCCAAAACTTCACTCAAACAACTCTATCGGAGAAAATCCTAAACCACACGCTAACCAAAATGATCTTCAACTATCAAGAATAGAAAGAGTTCATCAAAAGGTGTCCAATGATACCTATATTGATAGAAATTGAAATTGGGGGTAAAATACTTCAAAAATCACTTAAGAAATCAAAAAGGTAAATCAGATTCTTTTTAGTTGAAAATCATGTTCTACAAGCCAATAGGAGTTCGTTGTTGAAAAATCCTACTAAAGACAAGCAAGAATCGAGCTCTAAATCAAGAATTTACTACTTTACACACTTTGGGAGAAAACCCCCAAAATTCACATTTGAAATGCAGTAAAAAATGAGAAATTTCATAAAAACTTTGTAAAAATTAGTTTACCCACAATACAAGGACCTTAAATCTAAAAAATCAATGAAACTCATTCCAAATTGACCTTCAAATCAATAATTTTCAATTTATTTAATTTAGGATTAAAATCTTAACTTGATAGATAGAAATCATGAAATATGAAAGGAAATTCTTGGGAAAAGAGTAAAACAGGCTGTCAAGAAACTAATGACTTCAACCAAAAACTGCTACATTTGTACTTCACCTCAGCCATGGACCAATGCATGTGTTAAATTTGATGGGTCTTACAAATTACGTTGCTTGACCGACAATTTTATGATCGGAAAAAATATGTTGAAGAAACAAATTTTATGACCGATAAGTAACAAAATTTATGTGACCTGTTAAATTTGGTGCAACACATGAATTGATACATGGCTGAGTTGAAGAAGTGATGTCACAATTTTTGGTTGAAGCCATTAGTTTCTGGACAGAAGCTAATAGAGGGATGTAAGTTGTAATTTTTTAGGATAGTTTAGGTATGATTTTTGTTCATTATGTAGTATAAGGATGTAATTTAAGTTTGAGGTATAATTGAGGGAGTTTTTGGCCATTTACTCTTAGAAATACGTATCCGACGATTATGAAAAAAATGCATCAAAAATCACCTCAAACCAACTTTTCTAGCTCCCAAAATGTCAAAAATACGAAATGGGTTAGAATAGATATTTAACTCAGCGATTTCATCACTAAAATCCCTATTTCATTGCTAAAAGTCTTTTCTTTTGCCACCAAGAGTGTGCACCCGCAACCTTAAAAATATCTTTTTGAGCCTTGAAACTCATTCGGAATCCTATAAACACGAACCAAAAGTGCAAATTCATCATAAAACATATTTTGAAACTAATGGAATCATCAAATTTCAATAAAAAGATGGATATGACTAAAATACCCCTCGGAACCCATTTAGGCAAAAAAAATTACTTTGGTTGGCGTGATCACATCGGGGATCACGCCAACCATTCCCGCAACTCAAACCAAGCATGAAAAATCTAAGAGGAAGGGTAAAATGTTCATTTCATAATTAAAACCAAATTTACAAGAAATGAAACATTTCATCCATATTCTCCTATTAAGGATCATATACTCGGTGAACTGAAGTTGTGTCATATCGTGCATGATAATCCCTAACTTCAATTCTTCTTAGGAATACGTCTACACCTCCTCAGAACCATAATGATCAACCTCTCATACCTCCTAACCATGGAATCTACACATGTCTAAATCATCTCAGTTTCACTTCCTGTTTTATTTTTTAAAAAAAAGAAACTGATTTTTAGAATCACCACATAATTTTTAAAGTAAAATTAAGAAAACTATTTATTCAAAAGATTAAAAATAGAAAATCTAATGAAAATATTAAAGGGGGTTCGGGCAGTGGCGGAGGCAGCATGTAATGAGGGGGGTCATCCGACCCCCCTCGGCGAAAAATATTACTATTTATATATGGTTAAAATTATTTTTTAGGTATGTATAATAGATGTTGAACCCCCTTCCACTAGTTCGTGTGTTTACTTTTCAGATTTTGAACCCCCTTATTAAATTTTCTGGCTCCGCCACTGGGTTCGGGGTTCATATTAGTGTTCTAGGAAGGGTTTTAAGGCACCTAGAACATCCGCTAACATGAAGTTATCTGATAATTAATTATTTGGTTAATTATGTTTTAAAGAAAGAAAAGCATGCTTGAAAAGTTTAGGAAATAACAACTTAAGACTTAAAATCGTTTTTAAGGGGAAGGGTAAATATTATAAGGATACTTACTTAAGTAAAATATTTCGAAGTAATTTAAGTAACAGGATAAGTATAATTACTTAGTCTTTAGAAAAAAAATAGTAATTATTCAGAACGGTTATCTTTTGGGAAATTGATTTAGAAAAAAACCTTAAAATTAAATAAATAATAAAACGGGAAATTTTTCAAAACAACAATATTGTAGCATCTAAAGAACTCATTGTCAACACTTTCAATATTTATTGAAAATGTCAATATTTTGGTTTGTTATAATGCTGACTGTATTTATTTAATTTAAAAGAATACAAATTTTTAATTACATATGGGAGAGAATCATGGGAGAAAAAATATTTCAAAAAAGGTAAAAATATTTCTCTTAGTTTTTTATCCTTACTTGTTTGAACTTTTTTAAATATGATTTTATCTGAAATGTATTCGGATGGACTTCTTTAAATATGATTTTATGTGTCATTATTTTAAAATGTAATTGAAATATAAATTGCGAGTGATATTGAAAATACAAAATGAGCAAAAATAAAATACAAATCTATTTATTAATGCAAATAGTATGAATACGTATATAATGAATACGTAAATAAATTGTAATTTGGTTATTTAGAATTGAAAATGAATTCAAATCAAATCTAAATACAAATTATCTGGTATACAAAGTGATATTGAAAATACAAAATGAGAAAAATAAAACACAACATCTGTTTTATTGATGCAATTAGGAATAATACCTTTATAAAATAAATAAACTGTATTTTGGTTATTTAGAATTGAGAATGAATACGAAATCAAATATAAATACAAAACTTGATGGTATACCATTAGGACGAATACAAAATCAAATCTAAATACAAACTATTTGGTATACAAAGTGATATTGTAAATACAAAGCAAGCAAAATAAGATAAAAACTTTGTTTTACATATGCAATTAGGATGAATACATAAACAATTGAAAAAAAAATGTTTAAAAGAATAAAAATCTGAAATACATAAATATTTGATGAATATCTAAACAAAATCACATAAAAATAAAAAAATTTGACTGAAAATCCGTAATATATAGAATCCAAAATATACACCATAATAGGTGATTTTAAACAGCAAATCTAAATAAATCTAAATAAATAATGGAAATTACCTTGCCAATTGAGAAATCTCTTGAATTAATAAAGAGATTTCGTTTAACAATCGAGAAAATTTCTGGAATTAAAATATATATTTTGATGAACAATTTGTGAGCACCTTGAAGAAAGAGAATCTGGAAACATGAAAGGTGGGGGTAGAAACGTGAAGGTGAAGAAGGAAGGTTAATGGGTATTGGTTTAATTTTTTTCTTTTTAAACAATTATTGGTTTAGAATTTGGTCCAATATAGGACTGTTTTCATAAATAAAATTAATTTTAAATAATAAAATTTGAATACATATTATTTTCTAAAATATTGCCATTCTGACATTTTAAATAAATATTTTAAAGTGTTGTTGTTTTAACTAATTATGTTAGGTATTATGACTTAATTGCTAATTTTCCCTAAAACATATACTAACAAATAAATAAATAAGGAAAGAAGGTTTGGGACCAAGTCTGGTTCTGTCCGCCTGGGCCAGTACTTGTGCCTAATTTCAGTTTTGGGTCCAATGACCCAATATGTAGTACATGTCCTAAACAAACATGGCAAACTAATTTTTCATTGGGCTTTAGGCCCAAGCTTCACCTGTCCTAGACAATTTTAGAATTGACTTTTTCTTGGGCCTTAAGCCCAATCTTCCACCTATCCTAAACTAACAAAATAATAATAATAAAATTTAAAGAGGTTTAGACCCAAAGTAACAAAATACAACTTTAAAATAAAGGGATGGGATTTCGGGCCCAATTCTTCCATTTATACAACATATACACTTAGTGTATATTTCTGCTTATCCTTGTATATCAACTCCGGTTCCTGTATTTTCTTGTGTATACAACATATATACGAACTCCCGGAACCTGTATCAGCTTCCAAAATGACTTGTTCGACAATTTTAGGGCTATCCGACTCAATAAAGGTGGAATTTGAGCCTTTGTGGCTCTCTCAAAATGCTAGGGAAAATATGAGAGTTCATGGTGAACTTGGGCAGATTTCACATACTTTAACAATGTTATAGTTCAAGCCAAAAGGGAGTTAATTAGCAACAAGCATGCACCAATAAAGGAAATACCCCTTGTTCTTCTATTTTACACACAAAAAAAAAACACATGATTAATTATGAAGAGCTCATTCAAGATGCTAAAACTAAGAGGAGAAAAGCTCTACTCAAAGTATGAGAAATCATTAAATTTTATACCGATATATTTATCAATTATACTCCAATACAATCAGTCACAATGACATTAAATAGTGACGAACAAAACATATGGGGGTTGGGGGCATCTGGAAAGGAGCTGGCTAACAGTACATAGCTCTAAGACAAGTGAATAAAGAGCTACTGCATCTTAATAGACAAACCAACATATTGGGTTAAATATAATAATCAAAGGAGATTTTTACATGACGACTAGAGATATTATTAAACAACTAAAATATCTAAGGAAAATCAGTAAGGCATATTACTTAAAACTAAATTATCAACAAGGCCGAAGCAAAATGATGGGAGCAAGCTCTACATATGTTAACAATAAATATCATATTTATAGGCTCAATGTAAGAGGTAAGAGAACAAAACTTCACATGAATAGAAGGGGGTAAACTTGATTTAGATGGTAAAATTCAAAGCAAAGCTAGACTAAAGAATACCAAAAGAAAAGTTTGAAACATGATGATATAAAATAGAAACAGAAAAGGCGAGTAAATGAATAAGAATTAAGCTAAATATGAGGCTTAAAACAACCACAAACTTGAGACAAAATACGACCTAAGATTCGAACTTGTAACAGCAAAATAACGACCAGATTATAATCAAGAAGAGAATTTTTTTTATTGCAATACTACAACTGACAAAGGGTTAACATAAATGGACATAAGGGAGCTTCAGATTGAGCAATAACATAGATCAAGATATATCCTTGAGCAAGAGAGAAAATACGCATGTATTTTGAATCCTTCAAATAAGAAGCAACATCACACACTTCATTGGAACCTAATGACTACAAATAAGTATCTCTACCAGTCTAATAATTACTCATGAATAAAATCGCAAGTACAACATCATTATATATCAAAAATCATCTCCCATGAAATTAGAAATCAGATTAGAATTAATGTAATGCAGGCTACATACTCATTTCCAATTAGATATTATTTGACTACAAGCCACATTCGATCAAAGAACTCCAAGCAGAAACATACATGATGAGTAACAATGAATGCAGGATCATTAGCATTGTAAATTTAGTAACTTAGAGTAATGCAGAAGATATTTAAACTATTAACAACACTCATATCTCAAGCATACACACAAAAACATGTTTTAAACATCAACAAACTAAAAACACCCAACTCGAAACGGATCAATCTATCATTAAACAACAGTGATAAGTCTAAAGAAAGAAACTTGAGCAACGAAAAGGAAAGAGAACGACCCCAACAGTTTCCGAAAACAAACCAAAATGAATGAGAACCAAAAGAAGTTTACCTTTTCAGGGGTAACAAACTGAGAACAACAAGTCAGCAGATACGTTCCTTCAACCAAAAAAGCTTGAATACGAACAGTGAACAGGAATTTCGGGTAGAATCTCAGACTCAAACAAATGCTGGAAAGCGACAGCAAACGAGAAAGAAGAATGACACTCGGACCGACACTAGTTATCTTCTCAATTTTCTCGAACGTATTTCATATATATTTTATAGCTATATTTTTTTTTCTTAAGTTGTTCTCTGTGTATCTATTTTAAAAATTGCCAACCCTTTATGATGAGGAAGTGGGGTACTTATAGGGGAAAATTTAGGGTTCGTTTTGGGAGGAAAAGGGTTGGATATTCGTATATGAAAAGGGTAGAATAGGAATTCTAATTCAATACCCAATTCAATTTTTTTATCCCAAGGACAAGGAAGGTTGCCTTTTGTAAGAAAAACTTGGATTTCCAACAAAAAAAAAAATCAAAAGTTGAAATAGACGTGGACGACCTCGATTCACTCGGACGTCCTCGAGCTTCAATGTGGCATCATCTTGCGGATGCAAGGATGAATATTGTAGATGCTTAGGATTGGAACGATATTGTTGTACGAGCGAAGGAGGAAGACGTGAAAAAGTTGTTGCTTTACCATGGATTCCGCTGTGTGTTGTTCTGTGAATCGACATTGTTCTCTTTGTGTACGTTGAAGCGTAAATTGTTGACACCGTGTACTGGATTGTTAATACCGCTTGGGATCGTTGTTGTAGCTTGTGAGATGTTGTTCACGCCTTGATTTTGTGAGGATGCTATTCGGTTTGTTGGAGTTGTTTGACGTCGTCTGCTTCTTGTGAACATTGGAACTTATATGAACTGTCGGTCTTTTCACGTTGTGTTGTGGAAGCTGCAGCTGGGTTCTTTAGTCAGAAAATGGAGTGGACTGGGTCATTAAGTTTGGGTGATGAAGGGAAAAGAAAATTGAAATGGGGCTGAAAATGTGGGCCAGGATTTGGAGTTTGGGCTGCTGGAAATTGCAAAATAAAGGCCCAAAATTTGGTTCTTTAATTGGTTTAAATAAATTGATTAAGAACGAAAGCCCAAATAAATTTCAATGGCTCAAATCAAATTTACTTGATCAGGTTGGTACAAACTTAAACAAGTCGAATTAATATGAATTAATTAATGACCTTCTTAATTTTAACGAAATAAAATAATTAACTTAATAAACTAATGACTCAAAAGTATAAACTGCTAATTTAGACAAAATTAATAACATATTTAAGTGAAATTAAAATATTCTCGAGACATTTTTTGAATATTCATAAAATGACATAATTATATACATAATTTGTAAAATATACATATATATTATTAAAATTATTGAAAAAAACAAAACTACTTTAAAAATAACTTGAAAATATTTTGAATTTTATAAATTTTATTACTTCGAATAGTTTGAATTGAAGAAGCTCGATATTAATATGCATGTAAAGGGTCAAAATTGGGTGTCAACAACTGTCCCTCGTTTGACTTGGATTGATGAATGAAATTCAAGGGAAATGAAATTGACGAATCTAATTTTGATCAAATACATCTTCATCTTTTAGGAAAGGGATTTTGGTACTGACTTTAAGAATTATGGCCGAAGTCCAAAAATGGGTTTCCTACATATCTTAGGCTATATGAGAATTCAGGCCACTTGTAGTTCGATACGCTTTATTTGACGCATGATTTTGAAAGAATTCAAAAGTCATCCTAATATCGAATTATGAAGGCACCAGAATGCTCGAGAATAATATTTGAGAGAGAATGTTGGAATACAGCTGAGTTTTCAACACTGATCCCGCCTACATATCCTTCAACCTAGGGAATCAGGTTGTTTGTAATTCGACTCGATCGGTTGAAAAAAGAAATCTATTATGCTAAGATATTTTTCAGTTTAGGAAGAGCGACAAATAAGTCGAGTATGAAAAAGAGGCTTGCAACCTCTTAGCCATGAATGGGACGCGCTTCACACCCATAATTAAGAACTTATACAAACATAATTTCCAAAGATCTTTCACATTGTCACTCAGATTGGAAATAGTCTTCCGGTGAACCCCTAAAAATTTCTGGATACAAAACTGAAATTGTAAACCTAAAGAGAAACCCACATGCCTTCTAATATCGGTGTGGTTTGATTGTGGTGGAAGTCGTTCCTCAGCTCGTGTCCTAAGAGTTTGATATTCCTCTTTGGACTATGTCCTAGTTCGCTGCTAAGAAAAAGGTCCACGTTGTGTTGCATCCTTTTTTATGTCGTCCGCACCTGTGGTTTGTTTTGAGAATTCATCCTTTTAGATGCTCTCGACAAAAATTGAGATAAAAATCATTAGCATAAAAATGTAATTCAAATGTGGAGATAGCGTCTTTTACCGTGTTGACACTTAATTACTCTCGTTGAACATTTAACGTCACTTCCTCCAGTTTAACGTAAAGCAAATAAAGCTTCCATCTCATATTTGCAATAAAAAATTTCAATATACTCTTCCTTTGATATCAAAGCAATAAAATAGACTGGCGTATTATGTTGATGGTTTTCCTCGCGATGCATGAAGATAGTGCTTCCTTGTGGCTAGTGACGATTTCTCGCGATACATGAATCTTCTTACGATGCATGACTTTTCCTGTTATGTATGACTCTTTCCCGCGATGCATGACTCTTCCCGCGATGCATGAATATTTTCCCACGATGCATGACTCTTCCTGCGATGCATGAATCTTCCCGCGATGCATGACTCTTTTTCTCGCGATGTATGAATCTTCCCACAATGCATGAATCTTTTTCCCGCGATGCATGAATCTTTCCCGTGATGAATGACTCTTATTTCCCACGATGCGTGACTCTTTCCGTGATGCATGAAGATACAAATGATGCCTCTCTGATACCGAACAAAGATAATGCTTCACCGAGCAATGTAGGTGATCTTCTGGGTGGCGGTATCGTCTCAATCGACAATACCATATAAATAACCCTCAAGGTAAGAATATTATCATATCTAATTATATGGTGCAAATAAAAATTCTCCAGGTATCTTTAGTTGCTGGAAAATAATAATGTTGCTTTCTCCGAGGTTTTCATTTAATCCATCTCCGAACATAGTTGCATGTTCATTATGGACCTCGCCTTGCTGAGAATTTGAATGAAATAATGCTACTCATGTTCCCAATTCTTTGGTATAAGAAGCATAAAACCTTTCCTGCATCCACAGAAATTTTTTTAGTTTAAAATAAACTGATATGTGTCGACCTCTTCAGTTGTTTGCTCCTTGTCTTGCTATATCCGGTTGATTTCTCCAATCTCCCGCTTCTTGATAGATAAGACAAAACATTTTTATGCAAAATAATTTGACCATAAAAGAAAAGTTGTAAGAAAAATAGATTTTCAAAAAGTAATATTTGAAAAGGGTCACTGCCAAGTGTCATGTCACGTCAAGCTTGGCGAAATGTCGAAGATTCCTGAAGCTTGGGTGATTTGACTCATGAAATGTCAAAGATTGCTGAGGTTAACTTCTGATCTCGTAATGGACTTGGAGAATCATTTGAAGTTACCTCTGAACTTCTAATGAACCCTATTGAAATTTTGAGGTCATCCTCAAAAATTTATGTTCCAATTTACTGTCTTGCCGTTTACTGAACTATTGATGAACGAAACATGAAATTTTTGAGATCTTCTTAAAAATTCTGTCCCAGTTGCAATTTTCAACGTATCTTCAGTCTTGGAATGTTGGAGAAAATATCTTCTTCTTGAGAATTTTTGAGTCCCTCTCAAAAATTCTGTCCAGTTTCTATTGTAAAGAAAAAATAGAAATCTTATAGGAGATATGACTGGGCCGTTGTGGTGCCTACGTAACCCGTTTAGGCAGGAATCAGGTCAAACGTAGTTCCCTTCTTGAGGATTAATAGAAATAGGAAATTTTATAAGGAAACGACCGAGGCTGACACATGCCGCCTATGTATCTCGTTCTTGAGAATTCAGGTCGAACATAGTTCAAGTACAACGGGGAAACATTATTAAGGGATAAATGGGTGATCGAGGCCGACATATGCCACTTACGTATCTCATTCTTCAGAATTCAGGTAAGACGTAGTTCATTACAAAGGGATAAAACTCTAAACAAAACAATTACAAGCAAATAAGAGCGATTATAAGGAAATAACAAAAATACAAACTGAAACTTCACACATAATATCTTTTGACAGCATCTGATTTGATCGGATTTGGCCATTTGGTGCCATCCATCTCTGACAAGACCAAAGCACCTCCAGATAACACTTTGCGAACCATGTAGGGTCCTTGCCAATTTGATGCAAATTTCCCTTTGTACTCATCCTGATGAGGGAAAATGTGCTGGAGAAGCAACTAGCCAATTTCAAAAATCCTAGCTCTTACTTTTTTGTGGAAAGGACGAATCATTCTCTGTCGATACAGTTGACCATGACAAACAACAACCATTCTCTTCTCATCAATCAACGTTAGCTGATCAATCCTCTTGTGAACCCAATCGACATCACTTAATTTAGCTTCCTGGATGATTCTCAATGAAGGTATTTCAACTTCGGCAGGTATTACTGCTTCAATTCCACATACTAACAAGTACGGAGTTGCTCCAATTGACGTTCTGACGGTCGTTCTGGAACCCAACAAAGCATATGGCAGCATTTCATGCCAACCTCTGTGATCATCAACCATTTTCCTCATAATCTTCTTGATGTTCTTATTGGCAGCTTCTACAACTCCATTCATTTGGGGACGATAAGCGGTTGAGTTCCGGTGAGTAATCTTGAATTATTCACATATTTCTTGAATCAAATGACTGTTGAGATTTGCTCCATTATCGGTGATGATGGAATCTGGTACTCTGAACCTACATATCAAATTATTACGGATGAAATTAGCTACCACTTTCTTGGTTACCAACTTATACAAAGCTGCTTCCACCCACTTGGTAAAATAGTCAATGGCAACCACGATGAATTTGTGTCTGTTAGAGGTGGCTGACTCTATTGGACCAATGCCATCCATGCCCCAATATACAAACGGCCAAGGTGAACTCATAGCATTGAGTTCGTGAGGCGGCACTCGAATGAAATCTCCAGTCACTTGACATTTATGACATTTCTACACAAACTTACAACATCATCAGAGGATCTTTCTCGCCAAAGTGAGTCCATTCATATGAGTACCACAAAATCTAGCATCTATCTGTTCAAGAAGCTTTGAAGCTTCAATAGCATCAACGCATCTGAGAAGGCCTAAATCTAGAGTCGTCCTATAAAGGATTTCCCCACTTGGAAAGAAATTGTTAGCCATACGGCGTATTGTCTTCTTCTGGTTGAACGTTGCATTCTCAAGATAAGTGTCGGTCTCCAAATACTTCTTTATGTCAAAATACCAAGGTAAACCATCTGGTTCCGATTCAACATGTGAACAATGGACAAGCTTCTCTTTTATCTCTATATCTAGGGGATCATTATAACTTGTATCTGAATGTTTAATCATTGAGCCAATGGTGGCAAGAGCATCGGGCAAACTCATTCTGTGTCCTAGGATTGTGTCTGAATTCAATCTTACGGAATCTTTTGCACAACTTCTGTATATACTACACATACAATGTGATCTTTGGATTCTTTATGGCACAGTCTCCTTTAAGTTGGTGAATTAACAAATCTGAGTCTCCAATAACCAGCAACTCAGGAACCTTCATATCAATGGCCATTTTCAAACCAAGGATGCAAGCTTCGTATTCAGCCATGTTGTTTATGCAGTCAAATCAAAGTTTAGCCGCCATAGGATAGTGTTAACCAGTTTTGGACACTAAGACCGCTCCAATACCTTTCGCTTGGTGATTTGCTGCTCCGTCAAATAATACTCTCCAACCAGGGTATCCTTCAGAAATGTCTTCTCCCACAAATTCCACTTCTTCATCGGGAAAGTAAGTATTGAACGGTTCATACTTTTCATCAACTAGGTTCTCGGCAAGATAATCAGTTAAGGCTTGTGCTTTTATCACCTTTTGGGTCACATACACAATATCAAATTCACTTAGAAGAATTTTCTATTTAGAAAACTACCCGGTTTGCATTGCTTTCTGAAAAATATACTTCAATGTGTCCATTCTAGAAATAAGATATGTGGTATACGAAGGCAAAAAATCTCTCAACTTCTGAGCCATTCAGGTTAAGGAACAACATGTCCTCTCCAAAAGAGTGTAACGGGCCTCATATGGAGTGTATTTCTTGCTCAAATAGTAGATGGCTCGCTCCTTCTTCTCAATTCCATCGTGTTGACCAAGCACACATCTAAATGTATTATCTGAGACAGACAAATATAGCAACAATGGACTTGTTTCTCGTGGAGGAACCAACACCGATGGATTGGACAAATAATTCTTGATAGCATAAAAAATAGTTTGACATTCTCCGGTCCATTTGGTCAGGGCATTTTTTTTCAACAACTTAAAGATGGGCTCACACACTACGGTGGATTGAGCTATGAACCGACTAATGTAGTTCAACCTTCCCAGGAAACTCATCACCTATTTCTTGGCCTTCAGAGAAGGTAACTCTTGAATCGCTTTAATCTTGGAGGGATCAAGCTCAATGCCCCTTCTACTATCTATAAATCCCAACAACTTGCCAGCCGGCACACCAAAATCACATTTAGCGGGATTTAGTTTCAAATTGTATCGACGCAGGCGATCAAAGAATTTTCTTAGATGGGTCAAGTGATCCAAACTCTCACAGGATTTGATTATGACATCATCTACATACACCTCGATCTCTTTGTGAATTATATCATGAAAGATGATCGTCATAGCCCTCATATAAGTAGCACCGACATTCTTGGGATCAAAAGGCATCACTCGATAATGATATACACCCCAGGGCATAATGAAGGTTGTCTTTTCTACATCTTTTTCATCCATCAGGATCGGGTGATAACCCGCATAACAATCTACAAATGATTGCATCTCATGTTTAGCACAATTATCAATGAGAATGTGAATGTTTGGCAATGGAAAATTATCTTTCGGACTAGCTTTGTAAAGATCTCTATAATCGACACAAATTCTGATGTTTCCGTCTTTCGTGGACACTAGAACAATGTTGGCTAACCAAGTCAGATATTATGTCACTTCCACTACTTTAGACTCAATCTGCTTGGTAATCTCCTCTTTGATCTTCAAACTCAACTCTGGCTTGAATTTATGAGTTTTCTACTTTACAAGAGTGAAATCTGGATTGATCGGCATGAGAAACTATGTTTGTACTTAGACTTGGAATATCCTTATAAGACCAGGAAAATATGTCAATGTATTCCCTAAACAAATGAACCAGGTCCCTTCTTTGAGCTTCAGTCAGATGGACATTGATTCTCACTTCTTTGACGCATTATTCATCTTTGAGATTTACGGTCTAGGTTTCTTCAAAAGTCGATTTGTGCTGATTCTCAAATTGCCGAAACTCCTTAGCAACATGTTTGGGTATCGTAGTATCTTCTTCATATTCCTTGCGTTCATCATCATATACCTCATTTTGTTCGTTCGGCTCACGACATGACATGACATGACATTGGCAGGTTTTAAATTACTATTACTGAAATCATAAACAATCAAAGTTACATAACTAAAACATAAACAAACAAATTTTGATAAAAAAAAGGCTTTTCATTTAAACTTAAAATGGGCACAAACTTTGTCCATGGCCAAGGGTCATCCAACCTTCTTAAACATTACGGGGGAATTGAAATTTAAACAATTAAACTGCATAAATGATGGGTCTCGGGCCTATTCCGGACTACCACCAAATTATAAAACAAGTATAAACACATGTCCTTTCTACTAAGATGAGTGGAGGATCAGGAGTGGTGTAGAGGTCCAGTTTGGCAATTGCGCTTTCGGCTCAACATCACAGATGCTCGATGTCCTTGTCTCTTCCTCGACGATTGCGTCAACTTCCTTGAAAAGGTCCAAGATTCCTTCCTTGAAACCACCATCATCGACCTAATCTTGCACTAGGAATAACTAGTACAAATGTGGTATTGGCCTGGCCAACGCTCGATCAACATTCTTGTTTGTCATTTCTGCCACGTCATCATCGGTAGGGATATATCCCAAACCAAACTTTGCTCCTCTGGCAGGAATTTAAATAGGCTCGACAATTCCTTGAAAATGCTTCCTGAATCTGAAACCTGGTTCGAAACCGCTCTGGAGGATGACAATAGCTATCATTTTATAGACAGAAGGCACAGGGGGTTCTGGATCCAAATTATCACCAGTGACATTTAATAGCTCGACCGTGTAGAAATCACAACCTCAGGAGACCTCATCAACAATCAGCGCATATCCATTAGAATGGCTCCCTTCACCATGACTTACCAATTCTTGGTTCTTCTAAACAAATTTCATCAACTGGTAGAGGGTAGAAGGCACAGCCCCCACCATGTGGATCCACGGTCTTCCTAGAAGCAAATTGTAACTGGTATTGATATCCAACACTTGAAATTCCACACTAAATTCTTCAGGACCCACCTAAATTCCCAAATTCACTGCTCCCAACGTATCTCTTTGCTCTCTATCGAAAGCCCTTATATTGACTTGGTTTTGGTGAACCTTCCCTAAGTCAAATTTTTGTTGCTTCAGATTTAAGAGTGGACAAATATTGAGACCAGACCCGTCATCAATCAAGACACAATTTATGATCTTGTCCCGACACTTAATAGTGACATGCAGAGCCTTGTTGTGCATTGCACCTTCGAAGAGTAGCTATTCGTCACAAAAGTTGATGCGGTGTCCTCGAACGACTCGACTTATCATGGCCGCCAGATTGTCATTGTTGGTACCCACGGGCACATAAGTGTCATTCAAAGCCTTCATCAAAGCTTTCCTATGCAATTATGAGCTCATCAGTAAGGCCCACACATAAATCTAAGTCAGTGTTTTCTCCAGATGCTTCACGATTGAATAATCCTTCAGTTGTATTTTCCTCCATAACTCTTCTTCCTCGGCCTCACTGATCGGCCTTTTTGATTGATCCTTCTTGTGAACTCCCTGGGCTAACTCTTCTAGTGTGTAGCATCTGCTAGATCTAGTCATACCTAGGGTAGCATCCGTTTCGATCACAAACTTCTGTCCAGTGGGAATTTCTCTTGGCACCAAGGCAAGAGCCTTCTCGGGTGTCAGAATCACAAATTCCTTCTTATCTTTTATGCATAACGAAATGACAGCCCTCTTGAGCTCATAAGCAACAACCGGGACTATCATTTTTGTCCAACACCACTCTTCCTCTGTTTTTGTCATATTGATAGTGAAGCCCTCATGATTTGGCAAATGATTATTGTTAACATTGGATGCGGCTATCTGGAGAGTGACCATTTTCTGGTTGATCAGGTCCTGGATATTATGCTTTAGGTTGATATAGTCCTCGGTATCATGCCCAACATTGTTGGAATGATATGCACACCTTTGATCAGGTTTGTAAAATCTGGAGCTGGTATCAACAGGCTTGGGTCCGACTGGATAAATAAAACCTACAGCAGTCAATTACCCGAATAACTTTGTTCAAATCTCAATGAGCAAAGTGAAATTTCTAGCGGGCTTCTTCTCAAATCTCAGACTAGGAGGATCTTAATTGCCTTGTTGAGGGGGAGGCATTTGACGATAATTTGGAGCGTTTTGACGGGGAGCTTGATACCTTGGATATGAATTGGTTGGGTAATTTGGTTGTAGAGCTTGTTAGTTTGGAGGGGTATTTTGGTAATATGGAGGTGAGGTTTGATATACTAGAGGAGGAGCTTGGTAATTTGTCTGGACATTTGCACAGTTGGGGATGACATTTCGATAATAAGGAGGTGGGGTTTGGAACATTGGAGGCGGACTTTGGTAAACATGAGGAGTATTTTGGTAAATAGGAGGAGGTATTTTGTAATTGGGGGGAGGGGTTTGATAATCAGCTTGAACATAACAATTCAGGTATAAACTATGCGAAGGTCGAGAACTACCTTGGTACGGTGAGGATTTTTTGGAGGGTTTCTTTCCGACACGTCTTCTCTTTTCTTCTTCAACAATCCCGAGGATCAAGACGAGGCAGAAACGTGGGAAATCTTCTCGATCCTTGGTCTGTCTTCGATAGTCTCACCAACTTTGACTATCTGCAAACTTTGCTCCAATGAGCAACATAATCTTATCATAATACTCAGGCTCTTGTACACGTACGAATACTTCAACAATCTTTTTTTCAGACCCCCTTCTCCATCTATATGCGTATTCTCTGTAACTTTCAGTCGATTTCTGCTTGATATTCTCCAAGGAATAACGAGTAGGAACGATATCTACGTTGTAGACGAATCGCTCGATAAAATCCTCAACCAATACAGTCCACTAGGCATTGCTTCGTTTCATGAGACGTAAACCATTCTAGTGCTTCTCTATTCAGACTTCGACTACAGAGCCGCATTAATAAAGCTCAATTCCTTCCAACTCCCATGAGCTATTTACAATAGTCCTTTAGGTGCGCTATAGGATTTCCTATTCCTCCAAAAATGTCAAATTTTGGCACTTCAAACCCTTCTAGAACATCCAGATACGGATGGATGCACAGATCCTTGTAACTCAAATTAGCAACCTCAAGAACATAGTGCATCTCCTTCACGCTGTTCCTAATCTCTTCGTGCATATTTAGCTTGGTTGCCTCTTCTTTTGTCCTCCACTCCCTCGCATGTTCCTCATAATGATCGAGCTCAGAACAGTTGGCATCGGGTTCATTTGGGATTGGGATTTGGAAAGTGGTCTTTTGAGGCCAAGGTGGAGAAATAGAGGGATTCTGGGTATTTTGAGGTGATTGGTAATTTTGGGGGAATGTCTGGGGGTTGGTATGCTGATTTTGGTGATGGGGGAAGGTATGCGAATTGTTAACATTTTGTCTTTGAGGGGGAAAGCAAGCTTGCTGATTGGCATTTTGAGGAGGAGGGAAGGTTTGGGGTTGGTATTTTATGGGTAAGGCGGCACTTGGTAGGATGCGGAGGCGTGATGGGGACTTAAGGCAGTGAGATCAATGATGGGGGGATTTTGAACCTATTCCGTGGTTGGAGGAGGAAAGTGGAGTGGAGGTCTTTCATCCACTGGAGTATTGAAAGTGAAAATCGGATTAGGAAAATCTTATCTTTTCTACATTTCAACCCTCATTTCGTCGATCTGCTGCATCAACTGCATAATTAATTTATTTTGAACAGCGACAACGGGCTAAGCCACGACAACATCAGTCAGACCAATCTCGTCATTGTTATCACCCATTATTGCCTTTCCTTTCTATGAACTAAGATCGGGGAAGGAATTTTTGAGAGCCTTAGATCTTGTGAAATAAAGATGATCAGCCAGTTTATCGACACATCAGTTCTAAGTATCTATAGAAGGAAAACAACTCAAAGGAAAATCTGTTAGTTTTAATTCATGACAACATTGTGCAAAATATCACATAGAAGACATATAAACACATAAGAGTTGCTTCGTTTAAGGACATGTTAACCCACGAGTAACGAGGACTAATTTAAATAAGCAGGAATTTGCACTTTTTATTTCGAGGCTAGTGAATCAGGAAGGTTGACTGGAGTTGAGCTAAGGTCTTCTTGTTGCATCTCTCGACATCTGTTGATGTGAACTCAACGCTTCCTTGTATAATTAAGGGGAAAAGAAATATTTAAAAGGATAGGGACCGAGCCTTGAAAGGCTGCATGTGTATCTCCAAAAGAGAAATCAGGCCCTACGTAGTTCGAACACAAAGATGATTTTTATTTTCATTCATTCATTTCTAGATTACAAGGAAATTGAAAATATACAATAAAAACTCTTAAACATAAGCCTTTTTCAAGGCTTCTTCTTTCCAACAACCGAGGCTTTCTTTTGTCTGCATCTTCAACGACCATAACAAAAGGAAACTTGACTTGGATGATCCCTTTGTTGATCAACGATTCCACATCATAACGGAACACGAGATATGTTTCAATGTTGTGATACTCAGTGCCATGATAAGGGAAACCTTCAAAGATTATTTCCAAAGGCTAAGATCACTCTTGTCATCTTTTTGAGAGGGGTCAGGATCCCACCTCAAACCAATTTAAGGTAGATGCTTGCACACGTATCTGCAAAGGGTGTGAAGTAGTGACAACGAAACAAAGTATGCTCTGTGACCGGCATACCCTCTAGTTGGTCACATGTAAAGACAGTGTAATGACCCCACATATAGGAAATTTTCTTAATGTTGATCAAGTCGCGGATCGCGGTCTTCAGTTCCACATATTTCTCTATGGTGTGCCCCTTTTGGTCTGGATGGTAGGCACATGTCTTATGTGTGTTTTCATGTTCAACCTTGGAAGTGACCCCCTTGAGGGGTTTCAGGATGCCTAAAGCCTTACGATGCTCATAAATCAGAGCACATGAAACGACTTTTGCTCCCACGCTATGGTTTTGACAATACGCTTTGATTGCACGTATCAGAACACTTCTTCCAATTCTAAGTGCCAACGATCGTTAGTTAGTTATATAATCCAACTAAGTGAGTTGAGGTCGAATCCCAAAGGGAGTGGTACGTGCTTAAGATTCAAGAGCCAAGTGCAAATATGTTCAAGTCAATCATAGGTAAAGACATTTACGAATAAAAGCATATTTCAAATTAAGGGTGACACAAGTGTCAAAAATGGGGGGACTTTTGTAATTAGCAACTACAACAGCAACAAATAACACGAATAAACAAGTAAAGAGATGGGTTCTTGGGATGTGATTGGATTATGGGCTAAGGTAGACAAATGGGTGATTGCTACTGATAGTAAATAGCTGTAAATCCATGACTAGGCTAGACTTTAGTGGGGGTAAAATTTCTCTCGAACAATTTACCCTGAATTAAATTGGTTTCTCTCAAACACCAATAAGCAGCAATTAAGAACAACCTATGCTTTACTCCATTCACTCTCTCGAGCTGAATGTGTGGAAAAGGGTTTAGGATTCACTCTCTCGAGCTGAACCCATGACAGCCCAATACCCATAGACCATCAAATCAGTAATGTTCGTTTTAAAACCTCTCTCTCGAGCAAGCCAAAAACACAAAGTTAGAATTGCATTTGCAACTACAACCCTTTAAATTAAACCACAATTATTGATTGAAATCACTTTTAAATAGCATTTAAACTATCAATTAACAACACCCAACCGCTAAATCAACTCATAATCACATAATCACACCCAAATAATTGTTTGTGCAACTTCATTTGGCCTCATTGTAGCCGCACATTCATTTTTGTTCGACTATGAGCACTATTCAAGTCATCGGTATTGATCAAGACCGATACTCAAATTTGCAAGAGAACAACAACATTCAAACTCAAACAAAAAGTGGCACAAAATTTTTCGAAAGGGTCCAAAAATCATTTCAATTAAAAACAAGGAGCCACAAGCTCAATCATCCACAGAAATAGTGCAAAACACAGTTATAGCTCAAAAAGCCAAATATATATAGAAAAATAGTCACATAAGGTGGGCCTCACCCCACCACAAATCAAAAGCTATTTGTTCTCAAATGCAAGAAAAATAATATCCACTAGTCAAAAAGTAAACCAGAGAGAGAAGTAAAAAGGAATCCTGTCTAAAAAGTCGCTCCGTCTGGGCATCAGTGCCTGGTGTAATGCTCGGGACCTGGGCATCAGTGCCCGTTGTAATGCTCAGGACCTGGGAATCAGTTCCTGGAGTCACCTCAGAAGAAGTGTATCCACTAGGAGCTACCATTGATGTATCTGTCAGCGATGTCTGGATCACCTACTGCACAATCGTCTTCTTAAGATCTGGAAAATCTCCAAATATGCTCTCCTCCCTTATCTCTATCTGCTCATCATCGGTCTCTGCCTCCCAACTGTTGTATCATCCCTATGTATGGAGGAATCTCTGAAATCTCATAAGCATCCACATCATCAGCAGCCTCTAGTAGTGAAGTGAAGTCAATAGACTTTAAATAGTCCACATCCTTCCTCAAATTTGCTACTTCGGCTTTCAAAGCCGTAACCTCGGAGTTCTCCCTCTGTCTGCTCTCACAAGCCTCAACTCTCGTAGTGATAGTGTCAATGGAAGTCTGAAGGGGGGTCAGTGTAGCAATGATGGCACTCTCGATCATCTATGGGATGGATCTCTCAGGTCGGGTCGCCCTCACATCAGCCGAATGGGCTAGGTGTCCCATCTTCACGATTATTGCCTGAGTAATCTTGGCTGGCTGGGAGGAGGTGGAAGCTCCTGGAGCCTGTGAAGAAGAAGAAGTCGGAGCAGATGTACCTAAAGTCTCGAGGGTCAGAGTAGGCAAAGATGCCTCTGCAGGTATCAAATCAATGTCCACCTTCGGGGATGTATCCACCAGAGTTGCTCTCCTCATGTCGGCCTCTTCTCGTGTGTACTCGGCCTCAATATGCCGGATGTCAGTTGAGGAAGAAGGGGTAACCTCAATATCTCTCGCATCACCCTAGGGTATTCCAGCATGCAGGCACAATTTTATGATCAGGATCGGGAATGGCATAGAGGTCTGACTCTGCTTTGCCCTCATGGATATCTCTTGCTCTATTTTGAGTCCCAAGTCGATACTCCTCCGGAATATGATAGCTCCAAGGCAGGCTGCCTTAGGGTTGCGCAGAATGGACTCGTTCTGGGATGTCATTATGGTGCTGCTAGTGAAGCCAAACTAGAACTGAGCAGCAATGCTCAAATCCCTTTTCTCTAAGGGGACCCCTGCCTCGATCCACCTCGGGGTGGTATCGGAAATCAATGAAGCCAACTAACCCTTCAAGTCATCCAAGGACTGAGTAACCGGCAAACCCTTATATACCTCTTTAGCTCTAAGACTCTTGTCAAGTACATTATTGATGTACTCGTTATTGCATCCAACTTATTTACCCCGGACCATGACCGACTTAATCGGTCTGAACTAGCTGGCCTTCTTCATGCTCTTCGGAACTAATTCACAATATGCTGAATAGAACTCCTGGACCCATGAAGGAATATAGGAGGGGCTTGGTGAACTGCTCAAATCGGTTATAATGGAGGGTATCCCTCACATTGGAGTATTTACCCTCAAGGCCCTTTGTAGATAAAACTTTTCTTCCAAAATAGTCTGCAACCCATCTGCTTTCGATCTATTAAGGAGTTGAGGATGAGGAACTACAGGTGGCACTGGAGCCATCGGAGGTGCCGGAGCTGGCACTGTATCAGCTGCAGGAGGAGTGGCAGCAACTGGGACCCTAGATGGGTTAGGACGAGCTTTAGCATGAAGCTCTGTCCGTTGGGACTGTAGATGATAGTCATCCTCAGGCTCAGATAAAGTAGCCCGAGAGTCAGCATCCACTCTTTCAATTGTGGGCCTCTTGACTCTGCTCTGACCTCCAATTGTAGGCTCTTGCCTTCCTCTTTTGGGAGGATTTGATCCCCCTTCATTGATTGTGATACCCCGTGCTCTTTTTTGGGGTGGCATGTCAAGGTTTGTCCTAGCCATATCTTCAAAATATCAAAAAAAGTTAGAAACAATTCAATCAGATGCACAGAAAAATAGTTGCAGACACTCGCCGAATCTCTTTGGCGAGCTAGATCGGGCTCGCCTAGAGGATAGGCTCAAACATCTCAGAAAAAATTGGCCTGTCGGTAGAGGGAAGGCCTTTCGGCAAATCGCCGACAACATTCGATGAGCAAGGAATAGCCCGCCAAAAGTTACAGTGCAATTAAAGGTCAGGGGCTCAAACAAAGGGTGATCAAGAAGGACTTTCGGCGAGTCGCCGAGTGCATTTGGCCACCTCAGGCATCTCGCCGAAAGTTACAGAACCAAACTTCACATATAGCATGAAATTAAAGGCGATATAGGGAACTTCGGCGAACCGTCGAGTGGTTCAGCGAGCTCGACCCAGCTCGCCAAACGACCGAACGTACCTACTTTCAACCCAACTCCTCAAATTCAACCCCGCAACGCCCAAAAATAAAATCAAAACATGCACCTATCAAATTAAACTAAGACCCATTACACCCATACCCCTAGAATACTAAGACTTCTCCCAGTTTGGCCGAATTTGGCCATTTGACGACTTTTGCCCTTAAGAATGACGTCAACCGCTCCATCATTGGGCAAAATACGTCATTTGGCACAAATACGGGATACTTAGACTTCACTAGACTAAACCCAACAACGTGCAAGCACAACCCTACAAATTTTAACCAATATTAAGGTACAGAATCACGGGAATTCAATATTAAAGGTATTACAGTCAAAATCTTCAAATTAAACTAGGCACATACATATACAATTATGATTAAAAAGGCCCAACGCACATCACTAAGACAAAATCAATTGCATAAGAGTACAGATTGCTAAAAATAGGATTCAGGGTTTGGAAAACCAACCTCGGATGCTGAATAATTAAATTGAAATCCTAGGCGGCAAAGAAATCCACTACGATCACAAATCTGATGACCAAAATGCGATAAAAATGCAAGAAATATAGATAATATTGTGCGGGTGTGAGTTTGGGAAGATTAAAAGTGAGGGAAAGTGAAAGAGTTCAAAAGTTTAAACCTTTGGCCTTTAAAAAACCATCCAGTTCAAACTCATTCGACGACATTAGTTTTGCTCGCCGACCTACTCAGCGACACGCCAAGTGGGCACTTGCCTTGTCGAGTTTTACAGGACCTTCAGTTAATGTGAGGGTCCAAACGACGAACTAAGTCGTGATCTCCGACCTAGTCAGCGATTCGCCAATCAGCTCCTGGGTTCACTGAGTTTTACAGACTCCAGCTTAAAAGTGTCTTGAGTCCAACGGCGATCCAAGTCAGGCTCGCAGACTTCTTCGGCGAGTCACCGACTGGACTTTTAGCTCGCCAACCTGCACTTTTCAAACACCTTCCACACTTTGACCTGCACAATCAACACACCATTATTTCAAACTTAAAAAGAAAGAAAATAAAACTTGGGTTGCCTCCCAAGCAGTGTCTTAGTTAACATGGTGGCACGACGCAAGTCCACACTCAAACCTCATTCTTGGGGTTGGCCATAGTATCACTAGACAACCCCCCTTGATGTCTTAAGTTTAAATGAGAAGAGATATGACCCATTTGGGTCTCCAACTGCTTGATCTAAACAGAATGGGAGGTAACGGTCTGGCTAAGGGTCGACACATCTTCTTTCATTTCTTTCAAAATCTTGTCTGACCCCTCAACTTTGTTGAGGATACGAGAAAGCATATCCTCCGACCGCCCACCTTCTGAATCCTTTGGCTTTTGGCACTCGTAGGGAGGCACATATCTATCCTTCTCCCCATCCTTCCAATTGGGATTTCGATCCCTCCATTCTCGATCACGATCCTTCCAACCTTCACCCCTATTCCAACCTTGGTTACCACCCTGCCTAGGGTAGTTTGAACGATAACCACCACCTTGGTTGGCAAGGAAATTCACCTCTTCATTGTATAAAGCCTCAAACTTTGCCTCATCAGGATTAACACACTTGACACCCACGGCATTGACACTCCAAGCACCAGCTCCTATGACATTTTTGGACAAAATGTCAAGTTGTGTCATGATATTGGCCATGTTTTGGTTCCTCTCGTGGTCTTTCTCCATCTACTCTTTGGTCAATTTAAATGTGAGAGGGGAGACTTATCTTCGCGGGTGTACCAAGCCCAATTGATTGTGGTCATGCCATCCAAGAGTTGAGGCACTATCACATCGGTTGCTGCATCAAATCTCTCGGAGAAAGTTGGTCAGCAACACCCTTGTTTACCGAGTCAAGGATTCAGTAAAAATACTGCAGCAACACTTTATCAGGCAAGCCAGGAGTTGGGCATTGAATAACCAACTTCTTGAATCGCAGGCAAGTTTCATGAATTGGCTCGCCCTCTAGACGCTTAAAGCTCTGTATGCTATCCTGAAGAGTCATCATCCTCGAATGAGGGAATTATCGCACTTGAATGCAGTGACCAACTCTTCCCATGAAGTAATTGATTAACGTGGCAATTTAGCCAGCCACTTACATGTTTCTCCCATCAAAGAGAACAGAAACAACCTCAATCGAACCGACTCTTGGGATATGTTCTTGAAGGAGAACGGTCCGCATACATCCACAAAGTTTCTAATATGCTCATGGGGATCCTCATGAGCCAAACCTCCGAACAGCCCCTTCAATAGTAATAGCTACAACATAGTACTTGTGATATAGAACACCGCATTCCCTTCGACTGTGGGTAAGTGAATGGCACCAATACCACCCATAATATGGGGGTCATTAGCATTTGGCTCGTTGACATCGTTGATGTTACCGATGCCATCTTGATGGCCTACTTGGCTGCCATTACTGTCATTCACACTCATACTTCCTATTTCAAAACACAAACAAGCGAAACAAAACTAAAATTATGTAAGTTCAACTATGACTAACAAGAACAAAATTCAACTTAACTAAAGAATAATACCACTCTCTGGCAGTGGCGCCATTTTAATTTCACGTAATAGGACACTTCTACCAATTCTAAGTGCCAACGATCGTTAGTCAGTAATATATCCTAACTAAGTGAGTTGGGGTCGAATCCCACAGGGAGTTGTACGTGCTTAAGATTCAAGAGCCAAGCGCAAATATGTTGAAGTCAATCATAAGTAAAGACATTTACAAATAAAAGCATATTTCAAATTAAGGATGACACAATTGTCAAATATGGGGGGATTTCGATTGTAATTAGCAACTACAACAGCAGCAAATAACACGAATAAACAAGTAAAGAGAAGGGTTATTGGGATATGATTAGATTATGGGCTAAGGTAGACAAATGGGTGATTGCTACTGATAGTAAATAGCTGTAAATCAGTCACTAGGCTAGACTTTTAAACTTTCTCTTGAACAATTTACCCCGAATCAAATTGGTTTCTCTCAAACACCAATAAGCAGCAATTAAGAACAGCCTATGCTAAAGTCCATTCACTCTCTCGAGCTGAATGTGTGGAAAAGGGTTTAGGATTCACTCTCTCGAGTTGAACCCATGACAACCCAATACCCACAGACCATCAAATCAGTAATCTTGATTTTAAAACCTCTCTCTCTCGAGCAAGCCAAAAACACAAAGTTAGAATTGCATTTGCAACTACAACCCTTTAAATTAAACCACAATTACTGATTGAAATCACTTTTAAACAGCATTTAAACTATCAATTAACAATACCCAGCAGCTAAATCAACCCATAATCATATAATCACACCCTAAGAATTGGGGTTTTAGCTAGACATCATAAAAAGATAGAAATTGTTACCAAATTGTGTTTCCATCAACTGGGTATGATTAATTTCGTCTTCACAAAGGTCAAGGTTGAAGAATCTCAAAGACCCACTTCCAATTTCTCAAAGATGGAAATTTTCAAATCTTCAAAGCTAAGGAAAATATTATCTCAATACTCTCAGTTCTAAGTTCCAAACTTGAAAACTAAATAATAATAAAACTTGGATAATCTGAAAACTGATAACTGATTACTAAACTAAGAATTTAAAAATGTATTTATAGTCGCCAAAAATATGATGCGAAGGACCATTCGGCGCAATAAGTCGGTATCACTGATCCACTCGATGATCCGCCCTTTGGTCAATTCCATCGCCTTTTTGCTTTTGCCTTCAGCATCTTCAAGTTTTGTAACTTTGGGCGATCTAGCACTGCATCACAGAACCATTCGACGACTCGTCGACTGCTTATTTCTATCGCCGACTTGATTTTCTCCTACAGGGCTTGGCACACTGAAACTTTAGGCGAGATCATGGCCATTCGGAAACTAGCCCACTGGGTTAGGCGATCATCAGCCCCTTGTTTCTTCGATTTTTCAACTGCCTTATTCCTTTTTGCTCATTAGTGTCCTTGCTTTGTTCCAAAATCCAAATACCTAGAATCAAGGATTTATATCAGTTCTTGGCACAAAATAGGCATTTGAGGAAACTAAATCTATTAAAATAAACCCCTAAATGAGTCCAAATCGTGGACTCATCAACGCTTGGAGGGTGATTTTTTCATATCCTTCTTTCAATTGACCTCGAAAATGAGTCATGTAATCAACTCTTTCCTTAAGTTTTTCTTCAGTAACTTTAGATTTAGTGTCTTCGAGAATGGTAACCTTAACATCTTCATCAAGGGAAGGGTATTTCTCTTGTAGCCTCTGAATCTCCAGTTTACATCCTCTTTCTTCTTCAGTGTCCTAACTATCGTCCGCCATGGCCAATCTCATATTTCTGGCCGTAATCTCCATGTCTATCACGACACTTTTGGCCAATGCAGTTGCAGTGGTGAAGTCTACTTCTTTTGTCTTTCTCTCAACCTCTCAAATCTTCTGGTTGATTCGATGCAGTTTCAACATCAGTTCTTCCTCAGTTAGCTCAACTTCGACATTCTAGCCTCTTTCCAACTTAGCATTGATTCAACCTTTTCTTAAACGATGGTGTAAGGTTTAGAATTAAGTAGTGGAGTTTAGTTTAGCTGAGAAACTCAAGACTCAAATAATTTTTTAGTCCAAAATCGAGGTAGTGACTTATATTTGGTATTGTAGAGATTTTCAGAATTTTTTTGAAAAGAGATGGGCTAAAATGTCCTCATTCAAAGCAACATATCACATAAATAGTTAAAGCACACAACAGAATATCGCGCGTCTGAAACAAATATGTGACCCATTTGTGCCAAGGGTAGGCCTAGAGATTTGAAGGATAAATAATTAGAGAAGTCACTACAAAGTTAATAAAAGTGGTACATCTTTAGGGAAAGGGATAAAATGCAAATACAACAAAAAATCAATCCCGCACAAGGGAAAAGGATAACTAGACGGCCGAAGGTCCCGATCCTCTTTTTGCTTTCTCCACTTCTCCTCGGATAAGGTTCTTGCTAGTCACCACATGCGGCTCGATGAACATGACTTTGGAAGACATCGGCACATTCTGGAGAGTGTCAAGTTGACCATCCAGGTTTGAGTCCAAACGCATTAGGCATGCCCTTGCATTGGCTAACTCCTGCGTGAAGAAAGCTAAGGCTCTTTGGCTTTCATACTCTCTTTGCTGGAACTCTTGTTCCCTACACAGATATTTTTGCTCCCTACGCATCTTGCTCCATTTGGTCCTACTGTTGTTGAAAATGGTAAGCTTGAAGTTGGAGACTTACTTGGACATCTTCGATCTGTCGACCCGTACTTGGTCTCGGGTTGAGTGTACAAAGTAAATCATCCTCTAACCATTTCTTGTACCCATACACATACCCAGCTTCATATTTATTCATAGCTATGCTTTCTTTTAGATTGACGCGCCCAACCCATTCTTGGAGAATCTCCCTAGCAGGAGGTGTCTTATCACACTCATTGTAGTCGATAACGTATCGACTAGTGTCTCCTTTTGTAGGTAGGATTTTTTTTCTACCGAACTACCGCATTACCCTACTAGGATTGTAAGGTAGTACCCCTCTAATGCCCGGGATAATCAAGAAAGGACACAAAATCCTGAAACATCCATTGTATATTTTCCTCTCTTATATCGTAGAGGACTTGAGCCAACGCTTTCCTCGTGTCGTGGATCTTGAACGTGTGGATGCTTAAATGGAGTTCATAGTAGTCAAGGGGACTCGAGTATTTTGGCTTGGCCAGCTCCTATTTTTAAGTCTCGTTTGTTTTAACCAGATGTTTAGACATCCACCATTGAAGTAAGATATTACACCCTTAAAAAAATGGAAACCCGTTTTTGCATTGACCTAGAGATTGGTAGATGTTGGCCAAAATGACCGAGGCCAAATTGAAATATTTCTATCTTCACCTTTACCAATACCCTCAAAGATAGCGTGTGTAACCATCACAACCTGAGTATCAATTTCATTTCCTCCGTCCTAAGGAAATACCATTGTTCCTAAGAGGCATACGTCTAATGACAGGGTTTGAGTCTTACACCAAGTACCATGATTGAGAAACTCATTTGGAAAATTTTCATAATAATTCTTGTGCCCCCATCGTTCAAAGAATTTCACAAACAGGATACTCAAGGTGTCTAACCAGTCTGCATTTACTAGTAACAACATGTTTTTAGTTTTAAGCTATTCAGTTTATCCGGTAGTAAATTGTGATGATCTGGATGTTTTTTCCTCTTATTGCACATCCCGATGGTTTTAAGGCAATCTCTAATCTCTTCAATAGTTGGTGTTATTTCGACATTCCCAGATCGAAAAACCATTCTCTCATCATCCTAGTACCGAGTGATCACTTGAATGAACTCGGGCCAAACTTTAAGGTCCATTTACAAAAACATACAAAGGATTTGCAAACCCCCCCCCCTCCCCCAACACCCAAAGCATAAAAATTTGTCAAACAGCACATACATCCTTCAAACACATAAGTATGAGCATTCGTTTGGGTCGGGGGCCCTTTGGACTCAAGGTAGTCTTTCTAATGGGTCCAACACTCCTTGGGTGTTGGGTCCTTATAGGTCAATGCGCTAAAATTCAGGATTAGGTTTCACTCTACGCTAGTTTGACTAAGAGCGGGATTTATATTTAAAGGATCGGTGACCCAAACAGACTACTTGGGCTTGAGTAGTTAACGATCGTTGACCATCCAGTGGCCAATTACATTCGTCAAGATACCCCTAGAACAATTTGGTGAACGAACGACTGTGGCCCGCATAATCGTCTTTAAGTGGAAAATAAAAGAAGTCTCGTTTGATGGAATATGTTATGCCATGAATGCAACAGTTTAATATTATGAAAATTTAAACAAATAAGCAGAGAAACAAACAAACAATAGCCAAATAGGTTAATTTCAAGGTTAGAACCCAATTTAGATCCCCAACAGAGTCACTATTCTATTTTATTTTTAAAAAAACTGGTTTTTTAGAGTCGCAACTTAATTTTTAAAATAAAATTAAGAAAACTATTTTTTCAAAAGATTAAAAAAAAAAATCTAATTAAAATATTAAAATGGGTTCGGGGTTCATATTAATATTCTAGGAAGGGTTTTAAAGCATCTATAACATCCGCTAGCAGGCAGTTATTCAATAATAAATTATTTGGCTAATTATATTTTTAAAAAATATAAGCATGCTTTACAAGTTTAGGAAATAGCAACTAAAGACTTAGAATCGTTTTTAAGGGGAAGGGTAAATATTATAAAGGTACTTACTTAAGTAAAATATTTCAAAGTAATTTAAGTAATAAGATAAGTATAATTACTTAGTCTTTAGATAAAAAAACAAGTAATTATTCAGAACAGTTATCTTTTAAGGAACTGATTTAGGGAAAACCTTAAAATTCAATAACCAATAAAACACATACTAACAAATAAATAAGGAAAGAAGGTTTGGGCCCAAGTCTGGTTCTGTCCGCCTGAGCCAGTACTTGGGCCTAATTTCATTTTTGGGGTCAATGGCCCAATATGTAGTACCTGTCTTAAACTAACATGTCAAACTGATTTTTCATTGGCCTTTAGGCCCAAGCTTCACCTATCGTAGACTATTTATAATTTACTTTTTCTTGGGCCTTAGGCCCAATCTTCCACCTGTCCTAAACTAACAAAATAGTAATAATAAAATTTAAAAAGGCTTAGGCCCACAATAACAAAATACAACTTCAAAATAAAGGAATGGGCTTTTGGTCCCAGATCTGCCATATATACAACATATACAATTAGTTTATGTTGCTGCATATCCTTGTATATCAGCTCTGGTTCCTGTATTTTCTTGTGTACACAACATGTATACGGACTCTCGGGACCTGTATCAGCTTCCAAAATGACCTGTTAGCCAATTTTTGGGTTGTCCGACTCAATAAAGGTAGAATTTAAGCATTTGTGGCTCTCTCGAAATGCTAGGGAAAATATGGGAGTTCATGGTGAACTCGGAAAGATTTCACATATGGTAAAATAAGAAAGAAAAGAAAGTTACTCCCTCCGTTTCAAAAAGATTGGTCTGGTTTGACTTGACACAAAGTTTAAGAAATTAAAGAAGACTTTTGAATCTTGTGGTCCTAAATTAAAGTTATGTCAAATGTACAAATTGCCCTTAATCTTGTGGTGTTAAGCATGCCACGTGGAAAGTAAAAAGTAAAATGTTACCAAAAAAGGGAAGAGGTCATTTTTTTGAAACTGACTAAAAACGAAATGAGGTCATTCTTTGTGAAACAGAGGGAGTAATAAGTAACCATGGAAAAGCTACTCTAAATCGCAATTCTTAGGTAACTTAAACAAAAGAAACTAACACATTTTATCACTAGTTGAATAACACCTAAATTTCACACATTTGACACTCAAATAAGTTATAATCCAAAATATGCATTCAAGCTAATAAAGTACGGCGATCTTAGGCAAAATATGACCCAATTAAACCATGTGTTCAAAAGAATTTTTCAAAAACAGTTTAAGTGCAACATTACATAGATAAATATAGGTGAAAATGGATTAGGAATAAATTCTTTCTTTTAATAAATATAAAAAAAAAAAAAACATATTTGTCACAAGGAAATACTTTAACAGTGTTATAATTCAAGCCAAAAGGGAGTTAATTGTCAACAACCATGCACCAATAAA
>JAJOOR010012068.1:0-30646 GCA_036250505.1 Solanum acaule
CCTTTGAGTCTTATGGGATTTTATTTAAAGAGTTTTTAATTCCGCACTATTTTACATATCTAATGTGATGAATGCTAAGGGCTTGTATGAGACCTCCGAGAGGTCGAATACGCATGTTACGACTTGGGGGTGCTCTCGGGTCGTGACAACATCAATATCAAACATTTTTCTTTCTTCTTCAGACATATCTTCCATTAGTTTACTCATGTTGCCATTGTGAAACCTTGCAAAGCAACAATTCAAAGAAAATGAGAAAAAAAAATTACTCTGTTTGATCTCCTCTTGTCACTAGATGCTCAATATCAAGCATAATGTCTAGTCTTAAATTTAAGAGAACAATATCATACTACCTTCTATAGGATGGTATGACATAAGGATTTCTTGTTCTGCTTTATTTTTTATGACATTATTTTTTTTAATTCATAAACACCTTTATAAATTTGAAAACAATATACCGATAACAATTTATTTGAAGGTTACTCAAAACAATAATAAGTAATACTCCATTTGTCCCACTTTATATGACTGACTTTCCTTTTCAGTCCGTCTAAAAAAAGAATTGACACATTTCTATATTTAATAATAATTTAACTATAAAATGTTGATTTTACCCATAATGAAATGACTTCTAGCAACACAAATAGTTGTGACTTATTTTAGATCACAAGTTTCAAAAGTCTTTCATTCTTTCTTAAACTTCTGTGTCAAGTCAAACTAACTCATATAAATTGGGATGGAGGGGGTAATTAAATTATACTGTCTATACTACTTGTAAAAATGCTTATATTAATGGTAAAAGCATTGAAGTGAGGAGATAAAATGTCATACCTGCCTTTGTAGAATACATATGGTTCATACACCTTGCTAAAGTTCTCAAAATATTTCACCTTCCATTTAAAACTCATTTGCATCTTTGTGTTAGAGAAATAGTCTATTACATAGAGTCTTATTAGCAAATAGAGTCAAGTTATTTCAGCTTTGTCCTAGTCTTTAGGGGAGTAGTTTATCATGTCTTTACTTCATATTTCTTAGGAGTTAGTGGTTCTAGTTTTTAGCTTCAAACATTATGTATTTGTCATATAAAATCTGCAGTTACAGAGCATTAAAAAATGCAGCAAAGTAGTTCCCTTTCATCTCAACGTTTCGACTCGTTTTCTCTGTTTTTTGTTTACTGTTTGTTTCATTATCTTGCTTTTATTTACAGTGGTATCAGAGCGAGCGTGAGATTCTGCAGTAATACGAAAGAAGCAGCAATTCTAGAGTGAAACAAAATAGCAGCAGCTAAACCTTTCTTTTCCTTTTTTTTGTTTTAACTCATGGCATTAGATAGTACTTTCGTACAAGCAGCGATTCCACGCTTTGATGGTCATTATGACCATTGCGGCATGCTAATGGAGAATTTCTTACGGTCAAAAGAGTATTGGCCAATTGTCGAGGACGGGATCAACACTCCGGCGGAAGGCGAAACTTTGACGAATGCTCAGAAGGCAAAATTGGGCAAAAAAGTTGAAAGATTTGAAAGCGAAGAACTATCTCTTTCAGGCTATAGATCGTCCCATCCTATAAACTATTCTTTGTAAAGAAACTTCTAAGGATATTTGGGATTCTATGAAGAAAAAATATCAAGGCACTGCCAGAGTGAAGCGTGCATAGCTTCAAGCCTTGAGAAAAGATTTTGAGACCTTACAGATGAAGGAGGGAGAGTCTGTAATGAGTTATTGTGCTAGAACAATGGAGATCAACAACAAAATGTGATTCCATGGAGAGAAAATGAATGATGTCATAATTGTTGAGAAGATACTACGCTCTTTGACGCCGAAGTATGATTATGTCGTTTGCTCCACTGAAGAGTCAAAAGATATAGATTAGTTGTCGCTTGACGAATTGCAAAGTTCCTTACTAGTGCATGAACAGAAGATGAATCGCAATTCAACTTCTGAAGAGCAGGCCCTGAAAGCTTCTAGTTTTATTCCTTTCAATTATAGAGGAAGAGGTAGAGGAAGAGGAAGAGGGAGAGGAGACCGTGGAAACAGAGATGGAGGCAGAAATTTTAGGGTCAATGATGACTACGGCAAAGGTCGAGGAAAGAATTTTGACAAATCAAAGGTAGAATGTTATCAACAACAACAACAACATGCCCAGTGAAATCCCACTAGGTGGGGTCTGGGGAGGGTAAAGTGTACGCAGACCTTGCCACTACCTCGTGGAGGTAGAGAGGCTGTTTCCGGTAGAATGTTATCGATGTCATAAATTTGGTCATTATCAATCCGAATGTTATTCTAGGCTGCCTAATGAGAAGGACGAGAAGTCAAATTTTGTTGAAAGCAAGGAAACTGAGACCTTGCTGATGGCAACACAAGCACATGAAGAACCTTTGCAAGATGTTTGGTATTTGGACACAGGTTGCAGTAATCACATGAGTGGGAGTAAGTCTTGCTTTTCTTATTTAAATGAAGGTTTTCGTTCTAAAGTTAGTTTTGGTGATTGCTCTACTGTGGATGCAATGGGAAAAGGTGATATTAAAATTAAAGCCAAGAATGGTTTTGAAGAAATAATATCAAATGTGTTATATGTTCCCGCTCTAAAAAGCAATTTATTGAGAGTCGGACAGTTGCAAAAGAAAGGGTATTTTATTCTCATTGGAAAAGGTGTTTGTGAGATCTCTAGTCCTACTAGAGGAGCTATTGTTGTTGTGAAAATGAATTCAAACAGGTTATTTCCCTTGACCATTGAGAGTATTAAATCATGTCTGAAGGCGGAAGTGAAAGATTTTCCTGGTTGTGGCATTTTAGATATGGTCACTTGAGTTTTGGTGGATTAAAAACTCTCCAACAGAAAAATATGGTGATAGGCATTCCAGAAATTCTCATCCCCTCCCAAGTTTGTGAATAATGTGTTGTTGGCAAACAACATCGTTCTCAATTTCCAAAAGGGAAGTCATGGAGAGCAAAAGCTATTTTGGAACTGGTGCATTTAGATATTTGTGGCCCGATTAGACCAATTTCTAATGGAGGTAAAAGGTATTTCATTACCTTTATAGATGATTACTCTCGAAAAACTTTGGTGTATTTTTGCAGGAAAAATCAGAAGCTTTTGGAGTGTTTAAAACCTTCAAAGCTCATGTAGAAAATGAAACTGGAAAGGCCATAAAGACTCTTCGAAATGATCGTGGTGGCGAGTATTGCTCAAAAGTCTTTTAAGATTTTTGTGAATCTAATGGAATTCGAAGAGAGCTTACCACTGCTTATACACCACAACAAAATGGTGTATCGGAGAGAAAGAATAGAACCATTCTCAATATGGTGCGGAGTTTGCTAGCAAGAGGAAGAATAGAAAAGACCTTCTGGCCGAAAGCGATAAATTGGAGCATTCATGTATTGAATAGAAGTCCAATGTTTTCTGTTCAAAACATGATGTCGGAGGAGGCTTGGAGTGGAAGAAAACCATCTGTAAATCATTTTCGAATTTTTGGTTGCATTGCCTATGCACATGTTCCAGACGAGAAAAGGAAGAAGCTTGATGACAAAAGCGAAAAGTGTATCTTTATGGGTGTTAGTGAAGCATCTAAGGCATATAAATTGTTTAATCCACGGACGAAGAAAATCGTAATCAGTAGAGATGTCATTTTTTATGAAGAAAGCACTTGGGACTGGAGTATGCAACAATCTACTCCATTTGTATTTGATATTGGAGTCGAAGAAGCAGCTGAAATGCCCGAAACTACATTGAACTCAACTCCTGCAAAGACTGAAATTCCATTAGCTCCTGCTGAAATTTCACCAACTGCTGAATCTTTACCAGCAGCTCTAGAAGAAACTGATGCAGCAGCTCAGTCTCTTCGTCGTGTTCGCAGAAAGCCAGCGTGGATGGTGGATTATGAGGTAAAATGAATTAATATTGTTAATGATGCTGCAATTACTCATTCTGCATTATTTGTATACTACGACCCGACAAGTTTTGAGAGTGCTGTTAGAGAAGAAAAATGGATAAAAGCGATGGATGCTGAAATAGAAGCTATTGAAAAGAATGATACTTGGGAGCTTGTTGATCTTCCTGGGAAGTAAAAAACCATTGGTGTCAAATGGGTCTATAAGACGAAGCTGAAAGAAAATGGTGAAATTGATAAGTATAAGGCACAGTTGGTGGCTAAGTGATACAAGCAGGAGTATGGTGTGGACTACGCTGAAGTTCTTGCTCCAGTTGCAAGGCACGACACTATCATAATGCTAATTGTGTTAGCGGCACAAAATTCGTGGCATGTATTCCAATTAGATGTCAAATCAGCTTTCTTACATGGATATTTGGAGGAAGAGGTATTTATCGAACAACCCCCTAGTTATGTTAAGATTGGTAATGAGCACAAGGTTTATCTATTAAATAAAGCCCTTTATGGACTAAAACAAGCTCCACGAGCTTGGTATAGCCGCATTGAGGCTTATTTTCTGAAAATGGGTTTTCAAAAGTGTCCATATGAGCACATGCTTTTTGTGAAAATTGGGGAGAATGGAAAAATGCTCATTCGTGCTTATATGTTGACGATCTTATATTCACGGGGAATAGTAGTGTCATGTTTGATGAATTCAAGAAGTGTATGATGAATGAATTCTAGATGTCCGATCTTGGTAAGATGCATTATTTTCTTGGTTTAGAAGTGGTGCAATCTGATGAAGGGATATTTGTTTCTCAAAAGAAGTATGTGCGAGAAATTTTAAATAGGTTTGAGATGCAGAATTGCAATCCAACCAACATTCCAGTTGAGTTTGGTTTGAAACTTAACAAAGCTGGGAGCGGAAAGAAGATGGATAGCACATTTTACAAGCAAATTATCGGTAGTTTAATGTATCTAACTGCTACAAGACCAGACATCATGTATGTTGTTTGTCACGCCCCGAGCCTACACCCTGGGCGGGACCGGCACTCGGAGACCATTGCTAGCCCCAAGCGAACCCTTGGCCTGGCTTTCTTAACTCAGCGGAAACTAACTCAACAGAATAACTCAAAACCATACAAGGTTATAAAACAACTTAACTTATAAAATCTGGCCACAAAGGCAACTCGAATCTCAAAAATAGAATATTTACATATAAACACAAATGAGAGACTCAATACTAACTGACTGACTGTCTATGAAGCCTCTAAAATACTGAGATGGATGTTGGGATAGACCCCGCAACACCCTAATAAAGCAAAACTGAGAACACAAAATAATTGAGTCCTCCGGAACACAAGGAGGCTCACCACTGACTCTGGAGTGCTCAGCTGGATCAACGGCGTGCTGGATGCTGATCCTGGGTACCTGCGTCTGCATCATAATAAGATGCAGGCCAACTGGCATCAGTACATGGAATGTACGAGTATGCGAGCTGGAAACTAAGCAACAACTAAGCTTGAAAGGAATACAAGAGATCACTTACCTTGGCTCTGTACGACTCATGAACAATTGAACTCAATATATAAAGCAATAAGACACATGCAATATATATAACTTGTAAAACAATGTAAACAACTTAACTCGTAAATGATAATCAATGACAAACTCAACTTCACTTATATAAAAGTAATATAGCTTTTGTGGGAGATGCTTTAACCGACAATCACCACTATGAGCCCTAGTGGTGATATAACGTTTTACCTCACGTTGCCCAAGGACCATCCTACACCTGGCTGTGGTATAGGAAGCTATCTTTACTAGGTGGATCCACTAGCTTAACTTTCGTGATCATCTAACAAGTATGACCCGAGAAAATCCCATGTTGGCCGCATGGTTATTATGGAGAGTTGAGTTATTATGAACTCATGTCCCCAACTCGGTGCTCAAGACTACTCCCAAAAATATACTTTAGCTCATAGGTGTTTTAAACACATCTTTCTTTAGTTTGAGATAATTACTCAAAAATCTAGCCCAAAGGCTCTCTTGGAATCGATGTTCCTTTCTTACTCAAATATAAAAACATTTAGAAACTTCTTTGGGAAATACATAGTTCCCTAATAACTTTTGAGAAATGGACTCGACTTTATGCTCTTGACTTAACTTGAAACTTGAGACTCTTCACTTGGCTTGAACTCTATACTCTTTACTCGACTTGAAACTTGAGTCTTAAAATGAAGTTAAAACGATCAATAAAGACTCTTAGAAAGCTTTAGAGACTTGCTTGGACTTACTCATTAACTTAGCTTAACTTGACTCTAACTTCACCTTGACTTGATCCTAACTCGCCTTGAATTGGATTATGAATTCAAGGGTAATAACCTCATGTTTATGGATGATTTCGGGAGGTTTAAATGTACCTTAGAGTGTTGGAAACAACTATAAAACATAGATTTAATATCTAGGAACATGTATGAAAAAGTGGGGAAGGAATGGGAAGACTTGGCGCTCTTGGCGCTCTGAGAGGCGCGGAGCGCCAGACCCAAAACTTCAGAGGGGGCCTGCTGGCGCACTGAGAGGCGCGCTGCCCCAAGGGGGAAAGTTCAGAGCCCCTCTTGGGGCGCGCTGGCAGGCGCGACGCCCCAGCCCTTTTCCCCGAAAACTCGACTTTCCTCTCTTGTTTCTCCAACTCTAAACCTTCCAAACTTCCAAGGTTCCAACACCAAACACTTAGAACCATAAACCCCTCAACATACCATGGATTACAACTCAAAGCACAACCGGAAACAAGTCCCAAATCAACAAGAATTTCAACAACACAATCAACAACATTACCAACACAACCCAACAACTTCAACAACATAACCCATCTTTTCTCAATAAATAAAAGGGTCTTGGTGTGTGGGGGAAAGTATAAACCAACACTATGAACTCACATACCTAGTAGGGGTCACCCCCAACGATTTCCACGACGATCTTTGACGGAAACTCCTTGATCTCCTCTTCTTCTTCTCTTCTTTCTCTCTTCTTCTCTTCTTCACTCAAGAACCCTAAGTCTTACTCTTTTAAAATGGAACAAAAATTATCCACAATCAGCCTAACACAACAATATAACCCCAAAAGAAATGATTAGTGAAAAGACCAAAATGCCCTTAAATTTCCGGACGGATTTCCCTGCCAACTACCCAACTTCCAAAGGGCATAACTCGCTCATACGAACTCGGAATCGAGCAAACTCGGTGGCGTTGGAAAGATCATTCCACGAAATTTGCAACCATAACTGGAAATCCACCTAACTCATCCTGAGCTAGAATTTATGTCTGTTCAAAGTTGGCCAAAAACTCACCTCTCCCATACTTAGCCAAAATTTTCCAGATTTTCAAATTCCTTCCAAAAATGACTATTTCCGATTCTAAGCCTCTTCAAAGCTATTTCAAATTGTCGGATGTTACATTGTTAGTCTTGCAAGTAGATATATGGAGTGCCCGACTGAAATGCATCTCCTAGCTGCGAAGAGAATTCTGCGTTACCTACAATGAACCAAGTATTTTGGAATTTTCTACATGAAAGGAGAAAAGTCAGATTTGGTTGGCTTTACTGATAGTGATTATGCTGGAGATCCAGATGATAGAAAGAGTACTTCGGGTTATGTGTTTATGCTAGGTGCAGGGGCTGTGTCGTGGTCCTCTAAAAAACAAACAATTGTCACATTATCAAGTACAGAAGCTGAATTTGTTGTTGCTACATCTTGTGCTTGTCAAGCTATTTGGCTTAGGAGAATCCTTGAAGAGCTGCAGTTCAAGACGAGAAGAGCCACTATAATATTTTGCGACAACAATTTAGCCATCAAGTTGTCAATGAATCTTGTGAACCATGAAAGAAGCAAACACATTGATGTGAAGTATTATTTCCTGCGAGATCTCAATAATGAAGGAACAATAGAGTTGCAATACTGCCAAAGTGAAGATCAGTTAGCCAACATTTTTACCAAACCTCTCAGATTTCTCCCTTTTCAAAATCTGAGGAGGTCGATGGGTATCGGCACTATGGAAGATTTCAAGAAGCTAAAGTTAAACTGAAGCTTACATGCTTTCAGTTTAAGGGAGGGTGTTAGAGAAATAGTATGTTACATAGAGTCCTATTAGCAAATAGAGTCAAGTTATTGCAGCTTTGTCCTAGTCTTTAGGGGAGTAGTTTATCATGGCTTTACTTCCTATTTCTTAGGAGTTAGTGGTTCCAGTTTTTAGCTTCAAACATTATGTATTTGTCATAAAAAATCTGCAATTGCAGAGCACTAAAAAATGCAGCAAAGTAGTTCCATTTCTTCTCAACGTTTCGACTCGTTTTCTCTGTTTTTTGTTTACTGTCTGTTTCATTATCTTACTTGTGTTTACACTTTGAATGCTCAACTACAATCAAATCTTGTACTTCATCATGTTGTTTGAGCAATTTCTTTGAAATATAATTTGAAAAGTCTGACATATTGTCAAAATATTTCATCTTCTCAGCCTTCACCTCATCTCCTTTTGAGTTAACAAAAGGAGAAGAATTGAAAAAATCATAGCAATAGTCAAAAAGTTGTGACACTAATAATGGATCACATATGATGATGCTATATGATAAATGTTTATCTCTGGATGTTGTACGTATCCATGCTTGGCAATAGCGGCCATTGTAGCATTTACAATCACATCAACAGGAACCTAAACCAAGTAAACAAGTTGTTAGATAACTTTTCTTTTTAAGCTTCTATGGTCTATCTCTAATTGGAATATCAAAAATGAGAATGGGATAAAGTTATAAACTTAAACTCTGATGATTGATTCGGTTTCATGATTATAAGTTCATTCCATACTAGACCAGGTCAGAATAGAGTTACGTTATATACATTCTCATAATCAAAAGGGTCCATTATGTAAAATCAAAAGGGAGATTTCCATTGGAATATTTGATTGCAATCACTAATAGAGTATTAATTATAATTTATTGAAACTAAAGTTTAATGAAAAAGTAAACCTACCACATAAATAAGACGATTTGGATCACAAAGAGCGCATGGATATTCCCCTTTTCCATAGAAAACAATTAGGGGGTCAAATCCCCTGTGAGAGAGAAGAAGATAACAAATCAGAAACTTTGTAAAAACTATGAGCAAATTAGTACAATAATTATAGTACCTGAATCCTTGTATCCATCCTGGAAAAGGTTCTACATAACTAGTGGTTATCCCAGAAGGACGAATAATGACGGTTGGTATGTCCTCCCTCAAGCTATCGATTGTCATCTCATCAATAGCCTTTGTGAACGTATATGTATTGTGCCATCCATATAACTTCGCCCTATTGTATTATATTAACAATCATATAGTATACATGAAATGTATGTATAATATAAATAAAAGGATGAACAAATATATATTGTGTATTACTATAGTTATATATGTTAATTACAAGTATTTTATGTGAAGTTCTTCGTATATCTTCTCTGGCATCTCTATAATTAAGAATGACTATGATTATCAAATGCTTGAACAATCGGAAATAATTTACTTTCAATACTTAATTAATTAATATTTATAAATATCTCATGAATTATGAGTTCAAGACTGGTAACAGTATAAAGCTCATCAAGAAAGCTCTTAGTACTGAAAAAAAAATTGTGGGATCAGAGACAAATTTATAGAGCATCTATATTTTGAGTGTGTATTCTTACATGTATGCCTAAAGGAGATATTACACTAGTTATAATAAAGGATTCAGAACTTAAACATGGTTTTTCATGGACTATGGAGGGAAAGAAAATAACTTTCTGGAATCACAGTTCCCAGACCTCAAATCTTCACACTACTATAAGTTTCATTGACTTTTCCATCGTGAATCAAAGAATAATTTGTGCTATAAAATATGATTTTCCATCACATTCCCATCGAACGAGCTCATTGAGAAAAACCATGGTGGAAAATAGACTTTCATTGAAATACTGGAAATAGCCACTGAAAATTTTATTTTTCTCATTGATTCAATCAAAATATATGTGGGTAAAATAGCCAATGATATTTTTCAGTGGGAATTTCAATGGAAAATATGTTGGGTTTTGGGTCATTTTCATTTCTTATGTGGATAAATAAAAAGTCAATTTAAACCAGCCCACTTTTGCCCATAAACCCACTACTATGGGGCATATGTAAAACCTCTTTAGGTCGTATTTCCATACACACAAGAGAATATCCCAACAGCCATATAGAGAGAAAAAGAGAGAGAGAGGGAGAGTGCACATTTTTGCACCGAAGATTTCAGCCATAGAAGCCAACTTCAAATTGCGATTTTTGCTTCATTTCTTGTCCGGTTGAGTTGATTTTTGGAAAGTTTGTTCGTCCTTCTTAATATTTGATTGGGAACTAGCGGAGGTGGAATCAAAGTCCTATAGCTCCATATTATAATTTGTTAATAGTAACTACATTTTGGTGATTTTATTCATTTACTTCTCTAGTTCTTTGGTGCTATCTTGTAGTTATTGTTTCTCATTGTTTGATACTTCTCTAGTCACCCTTTTAGAGAACATATAGTAACTTTTGTTGATTATAGTGGAGCTTTGGGCCTATGATTTTTAGTCTTCATGCTAAAGAGGTTTTCCACATAAATTTGATGTCTCATGTTGTTGGTTGATTTAGTTTAGTCTTGCAATTATTATTGTTGTTGATATACTCGCTTCCCCACACACATTGTTCTTGAGTTTATTTATCTTGCCTTGGTTTAAATAGAAGGAAAAGTTTAGACTTGGATATTCTTCTGTTATTATCATGTCATGCACCTTTGTTAGTAACAAAATGGTATTAGAGCTTGAGGTTATTGTTATTGTTCATTGTCCCTATGAATGATGGAGGTAAATATGAGCAAGATTTTGTGTTTGAATGGTAGTAATTATCATGTTTAGTAAAGCAAGATGAAAGATCTTCTATTTATCAAGAAAATGCATTTACATGTGTTTACTTCTAATAAACCTCAGTCTATGAATGATGAGGAATGAAAAATTAAATATCTATAGATTTGTTGATTTATAATACAATGAGTTGAAGAACACTGTCTGAAATCATATTATGAATGAGGCACATACTAGAACTTTATGGGATAAGCTCGAGATACTTTATGGTTTGAAAATCGACAACAAGAAGTTGTTCCTCCTAAAACAACTGATGAATACCATATACAACGAGGGCAATCCTATTTCTTATCATACAAATAATTTTCAGGGTGTCCTTATCACCTATCTGAAATGGGTGTCAAGTTTGATAAAGAAATACAGAAACTCTGACTTCTCAATACTCTACCAGACTATTGGAGAACTCTTGGAGTTTCTTTGACTAATAATTGTCCCAATGGTGTTGTAACTATGGAATATGCTATGAGTAACTTCTTAAATGAAGAGATGAGAAGAAGATCTCAAGGCTCATGTTCTTCAGTTTCACACTCCGATGATTTGGTTACTATAAAGACTGAGGGAGAAACTAGTTCAAAGGTCAGAATGACAGATATAAAAGTAGAAGCAAGTCAAAGTTTAAATATAATAATATTACATGGTCTATTTCCAAAAGATTAGCCATATCAAGAAATATTAGTACATGTATAAGAGAGATAAGAGACAACAAAAGAGAGATGACGACAATGAAAATCATGGTGCTATTGTTACTAAGTATAATCTTCTTGTTGGTTGTTGTGAATATATCATTGATCTTATTTGTGATGAGCCCTGGTATGTGAATTCTAATGCTACTTTTCATGTAAAGCCAAATAAGGAATTATTTTTCTCTAATACTCCAGGTAATATTTGAATATTAAAAATGGACAATAATTATGAGGTTGAGGTACTTGACATTGACACAATTTGTTTACAAAAGTAACAATGATTTGAGATTAGTTCTCAATAATGTCAAGCATACTTCATATGTTTGCTTGAATTTTATTTCTGTAGAAAATCTTGATGATGTGGGCTATTTTAACACCCTTGGTACTGGCCAGAAGGTTACTTAAGATTCAATGATTGTGGTTTGAGGTGACAAGTCTAACTTGTATGTATTTCATAATGGCTCAATAAAATTGGTGAGAATGATAATTCATCAAAGTTAATACATAGAAGATTGAGTCATACGAGAGAGAAGGGAATTAATAGTACTGTTAAGAAAAAATTACTTTTTGAAGTGAAATAAACAAAGTTAAAGAAATATGTTGATTGCTTATCCGGTAAATAGAAAATAGTTTTTTTCAGAGTCATCCATCTTTAAGAAAACCTGATTTGCTGGAGTTGGTACATTCTGATTTGTGTGGTCCTTTTAAAGTAAGGTCTCATGATGGTGCACTTTACTTTATGACTTTTATTGATAATCATTCTTGCAAACTTTGAATATATTATTTGAAGTCCAAGGACAAGCACTTGATGTGTTCAAAAAAATTCAAGTCTTGATTGAGAGAGAGAAAAGATAGAAATTGAAATGCATTCACTCAGATGATTGTGATAAATATATTAATCCTTTTGATAAACATTTGAAAGAGAAAGATATTTATCAGAAAACTTCTCCATATTCACCTCAACTAAATGATTTAGTAGAGAGTATGAACAAAACTCCAGTTGAGAGGGTTAGATATTTGTTTTTAGATGCTAAGCTGTCAGATTTTTCATGGACTGAAGCACTTAATACTACTGCTTATATTATCAATGTATCTTCTCCCGTTGCCTTAAATGGTGATGTATGTGACAGAGTATTGTAACAGTGTCTCTTATGATTATCTTAGAGTATTCGGGTGTAAAGTCTTTGTGCTAGTTCTTAAGGATGAGAGGTCAAAGTTGGTTATTAAAATTAGGCAGTGTATCTTTTTTTGTTATGATCAAGATGAATTTGACTATAATTTTTATGATCAAGTTGATAAGAAACTTGTTAGAAACACTAATGTTGTGTTCTTTGAAGATCAAATAATTAAAGATCTTGACAAAGCTGAGAAGGTTGATTCTCATAGTAGTGAGAGATTAGTTGATGTTGATCCAATTCCTTTGACTATTGCACTCGAAGAAAATCTCCAAGAAGATGAAAATTAAGTTGATAATGAAAACGTTGATCATAATGATCAGTATGATGTTGTTGATGCGTTAGATAATTCTCTTAGAAGATATACTAAAGAGAAATTATCTTCCTCTCGTTATTCTTCTAATGAGTATGTAATTTTAACTGACAGGGGAGAATCTGAAACTCTTGACGAGGCCATAAAAAATAAAGTAAAAGAAAGGTGGTTTGATGCTATGAAAGATAAGATTAAATCCTTACATAATACTCATACATTTGATTTGGTTAACCTACCTATTGAAAAAAAAAAACCTTTAAAAACATGTAATTTTTTAGGTTAAAACATGAAGATGGAAACTCAGTTCCATGGTAAGGCTAGATTAATTGTGAAAAGATTTAACTGGAAAAGGAGAACTGATTTTGACGAGATATTATCTCTAGTTGTGAAGATGTCGTTCACTCGCGTGGTTCTAGTCTTAGTTAAAAGTTTGGATGTAGAGGTTGAACAAATGAATGTTAAGAAACATTTCTCCTTGGTAACTTAGATAAAGAAATTTATATGGAGCAGTCCAAAGATTTTGAAGTCAAGCGAAAAAAGTATGTTTTCAAATTGAAGAAGAGCTTGTATTGTCTAAATCAAACTCTAAAGCACTGGTACAAGAAGTTTGGTTCTTTTATGAGTCAGTAGGGCTTCAAAAAAACTTCTTCAAACACAGTATTTTGTGCAAAAATTCTCTGATAGTGACTTTATTATTGTTTTGTTTTATGTTGATGTCATGCTTGTTGTTGGTCATAATGTTTGTAGGATTCAAAGGTTGAAGCAAGAGTTGAATAGTTTTTTTTCTATGAAAGACTTGGGACCACCAAGGTAGATTCTTGACATGTAGATTGTATGTGACCAAAAGGGCAAAAAGTTGTGGTTATCACAAGAGAAGTACGTTCAAAAAGTACTTTGTAGGTTTAACATGGATAAAGCTAAGGTTGTCAGTACATCTTTAGCTATGCCCTTCAATTTGAGCAAAAAATGTTGTCCTTCCAGTGATGGTGAGAAGAACGATATGAAGAAAAATTCTTATGCTTCAATCATTAGTAGTTGATGTATGCAATATTGATCATGTTGTTGGTACTATTAGCCATTTTCTTTCTTATCCAAGAAGAGGACATTGAAATATTGTGAAGTGGACTATGAGGTATCTTTATGACACTTTTAGTTTGAGTTTGTATATTGGGACAGGAAAGCATATTCTTTCTGGTTACACTAACTCAGACATGGTCGGTGATAGTGATACTCGTAAGTCTACTTTAAGATACTTGATTAATTTTATAGGGGAAGCTATGTATTTATAATCTTGGCTGTTAAAATGTGTTGCTCTATTTGCTATAGAAGTTGAGCTTATTGATGTTGTTGAAGTTTGTAAAGAATTGCTCTGAATGAAGAGATTCATTGGAGGTCTTGGTTATGCTAAGGAGAGGTATGTGCTTTATTGCGATAGTTAAACTGTAATTCATCTTGGAAAGAGTTCTACATTTCATGGTAGGTCTAAACACATTGATGTGAGATACCATTGAATTCAAAATGTGTTAGATTCTAAGTTGCTTGAACTTGCGAAGATTCTTACGGATGATAATGGTGCCGAAATGATGACTAAATCATTTGCAAGAGTGAAGTTTAAATAATGTTGCATGTGTTGGGATATACTATTAACCATATGGTTGAGTTATAGTATTGATTTTAATCCTTTATAAAAACTTTACGTTTTATGTTAAATATTACAATAAAGTTTTTGTTTGAATAGATCATTGTGTTTATATTGTGTCCATTACTTATATAGTAGACGATTTTTGGGTATGGAGTTGTTTTACTCATACACGGAAGATTAAAATTATCGGTTCTTATAAGTAATAAATTAAATGTTCACAATCAATGATGAAGTCTGACTAACATCTTGATGATTGTAACAAAAGATTAAATATAATAAATCTTAATTATGTGAATGGTAAAATTCTAACTTCTTGTTTTAGTACATATTGCATGTATTGAACGGACCAAATTGAGATATGTATTTAGATTCTAAATTTCAATAAATAATATCTCTAGTCCATTACATGAATTTATACTCTTAATCTTGATGTAGTTATTATGATTTGTGTAGCTTGCTTTATTATTTTAATCTATTAAAAGGTGAGACTCTATGATGACTCAAAATATTCCTAATGGATTGGGTAATAACAAATTACATTCGTGAAATAATAATTAGTTGACAGAACCATATCTCGGATATGAGAAAGAAGACACCCCTTTATGGTTGCTTATAGGTAGTCACGTGAAAATCCTGCAGGTGGATTATATATGTATATTCGTCACGTGAATTAATTTAAGCATAAATATAAAGGATTAAACTAATCAATGGATTAAATTTTCATAAATTTGATTTAATTGATTGGTGTCGGTAATTCTAAACATGGGGAGTTAAATAAGTTGTAACGAAAAAAAATTGAAATTAAATAGAAGAGTGCAGTTACAAATTTTTAGTGGTACAATCTGTGATTTAATATGATATGGTTAATTCATGCTTTTACGAATTAAATATTATAATTGGAAGCCTCTGCTAATAAATTTGTGGTCCCTACTATGCCTGATTAATTGATCAAGTTCGGAAAAGAAAATGACTGTTAGTATTTTTTTTAGTTTAGGAATAAATCATTTTTGACTTTTATTAGTGTAAAAGAGAAAAAACTTTTTATTTCCTTAAAAGAAAAAAGAGGAAAATACTGGATTTCATTGTTTCCATAAAAGATGAAAAAAGCAAATATTGTTGTTATTGGTTATTAATGGATAAATATTGACTGTGTTTAAATACCCTTGTGTTTAATGACTGTCTAAATACACTTAATAGTATTTAGTGGTTGTTGATAACTATTGATCATGATTGTTGGATACCTTAACAGTGTCAAAATACACTTAATGATATTTAGTGGTTGTTGATAACTATTAATCATGGTTGTTGGATATATTAACGGTGTCAAAATACACTTAAAGATATTTAATGGTTGTTGATGACTATTGACCATGGTTGTTGGATACACTTAGCAATGTCTAAATACACTTAAGGTATTTAATGACCATTAATTATGACAAGAAACAGTTTATCTTTCAAACCTTTCCCTTGTGCTGAAAAGTATAAATAGGGGTGGTGGTTCTCAAGGAAAGATCATCATTTTTCTAGAAAAATTCTTGCCCACACAAGACTTGATTGAGAGAGTTAGTTAGGAATTAGTAGAAGACTACAATCTTGTAGTCCCAATCACTGAACGAGTTGTGTGAAAGCTACAAAAGGTTAGAGTTTCACAATTTATTTAGTTTACATTATTATGCTATTGTGTAAGTTTGTGATTCTGAATAATGCTTTCATTGTGCATATTCTAATAATTGGTATCAGAGCGTTCTTACATATAATTGATAATGTAATAAAGTCCATGATTTTTTATACATATTTGATTAAATATGTATATATCATGTTGTTCTTTTCCGAAAAAATACTAGCAGTCATTTTCTTTTCCGAACTCGATCAATTAATCAGGCATAGTAGGGACCGCAAATTTATTAGCAAAGGCTTCCAATTATAATATTTAATTCATAAAATCATGAATTAATCATATCATAATAAATCACAAATTGTACCACTAAAAATTTATAACTGCACTCCTCTATTAATTTCAATTTTTTTCCGTTACAACTTATTTAACTCCCCATGTTTAGAATTACCGACAACAATCAATTATATAAAACTTTTGAAAATTTAATCCATTGATTAATTTAATCATTTATCATTATGCTTAAATTAATTCACGTGACAGATATACATATATAATCCACCTGCAGGGTTTTCACATGACTACTTATAAGCAACCATAAAGGGGTGTCTTCTTTCTCATATCCGAGATATGGGTGTATCAACTATTTATTATTTTACGAATGTAATTTGTTATTATCCAATCAATTAGGAATATTTTGACTCATCATAGGTGTAACACCCCGACTTTTCAAAAGGTCTAAATTAACTCGTATCTTCATGGAAAGACTAGGAGGGTGAGTAATAAATTAAGAATGATGTGGTATGTCAAATTTTAAGTATTCAAGGGTTGTATCTCAAGTTTTGAAGTTAGGTAAGTGGCAAAATAAAACTTGGCGAAAGTTATCGTAAGTTCCTTTTTAAAGATTTCTCTAAAATTTGGGTCAAATGTCTTGGATGTTTTCTCCCAATAAATAAAGAGTTAGAAATCCTATCACCTATTAAATCGAAGGCCTACAAGCCTAGTTTAAAATGCACAAAACCCCGTATCCAACCGACATCGGAGTAAAAAGTTATAAGGGTTTTACTACGGACTGCCGGGACAGAATACGGGTCGGATCCGGGTCGGGTAAAAAATGTGGTATGTCGGTTTACTCAACGTTATAAGCCATGAAAACATTTCTTTTCACTTCCAAACCAGAAAGAAAGCTTAAGAGATGGTTCCTATGGAGTTCTTTCATGATAAAGGTTGGTTTTTGACGATTTCTACCATTAAAGGTTGCCCCCGTGCCTAGAAATGCGATATCTACATGTGGCAATCATTTTTCCCTCCTATTAGCTGCGTTTAGAGCTAGTTTTTTAAGATATAAATTTGTAGTTATTGGTGTTTCTTCAAGGTTTACACTTGGTTAACTAAGGTAATCATCTCGGGACCCTTTTATGGTTGTTTTTATAAATTTCTACGGAAGTTTCGACAAGTTGAGGCAATATGGCAAATCTGCAGATTTAAGATTAATTATGAATTATTTATAGGTGCATTTCAGTTGTGTATATATAGTGATTGTGATACTTAGGACATAAGGAACAACTTTCGTGAAGAAACTATGGTCTTTGGAGCATTCATTGGAAAGGTATGTTAAGGCTATTCCCTACTTATGGCAATATGTTTCCTTAAAGCTTAGGAGCAATGTAATTGGGTTGTTATCCTTGTTACACTTGTAGCCATTATTTTTTATTATTGGCTGCTCGAGTTGATATAATTCTCCCTTGTCGGGATTCTTATTTAGTTAGTAGCGTCCCTATGTTGGACACAACTTAGACGCTATTTGTATAGGTTGCTTATAACTAAATTGCTCACTTTTAGCGATTGGATTGTTATTGTTGCCCTTGGGGATATTGTGGTTAGCTGCAAGAATGTGATATATGACTAGAAGGGCTATGTTCTGCCTACAGGGCTATATGGATGCCTAAATGGGCTATGAGTTTCCTACGAGGCTATATTGATGCCTAGAAGGGCTATGAGTTGCATACATGGATATATTGACGCCTAAGAAGGTAATGTGCTTCCTACATGGCCATGTTGTTCCCTAAGAGGGATATGAGTTGTCTATAAGCCATGTTGATGCCTAAGGGAGCTATGTGCTGCCTACGGGGATATATTAATGCCTAAGAGGGCTATATGACTGCCTACAGGGCTAGGGGACTACCGATAGGGGTATATAGGCTAATTGGCACTTTCCGGTCTTATAGGGGCCTAAGTAGGTGGTCTTGTGTGTTGTTTGTATCTACCGAGCTTATGGGGACTTGGTTAGGTTGTTGTTTTATTAGTTTTGATAAGTTTAGATTTAGGAGTAGGTCAGTACACTTATTTTATCCTTGATTTATTTATCATATCATTCAAGCATATCAGGATTCCTCCTCATAGTTTATTGCCTTTCATACTCTGTACATTATTTCGTACTGATGCCCCATTGCCTGAGGGTGGTGCATTCATGTATCCAGGTCCTGACAGACGACCGAGTAGACCTCTTCAGCAGCAGGATTGACTTTTATCCGGTTGGCTAGCCCCTTTCCTCCGGAGCTGCCAGAGTTGGGGGGTTTGTTACCTTTTGTTGTATATATCTTTATGGGTTGGCTGGGACCTGTCCAGCTAATCTTTACTACTCTTAGAGGCTTGCAGACTAGTGTGTGGGGTGTATAGCTACGGTATGGCCATACTGGACTATGTTCTTGGTTTGTTGAAGCTTGTGAGTTGTTTGATGTATTGTATTGATATATACCTGCTTTTAGTTTTGGTATAGATATCATGGTGGCCTCGACGGACTTATGTGCTAGTTGGCTATTTATTTATATGATCTCTTGGCAGTAGCTATTTACTTTATAGATCAGCTGACAGGGACCTTGCCGGCCGAGGGCTTAGTTTTAAGCCGAGATATACTTGTTTGTTTTCTTGATTGCGTGTGGCTTCCATGCGCTAGTAGCAAATGGTTCAACAGGGTCGGCTCGGGCCTGAGTTTTGGCATTAGGAGCAAGTTGCGCCCCTCGAGTTTGGGGCGTGACAAACTTGGTATCAGAGCAACGTCGTATCCTAGGGAGTCTGCAAGCCATGTCTAGTAGAGTGTTGTTTATAAATGTGTTGTGCACCACATCCGATAAGCAAGAAGCTACTGGGAATGTTATAATGACTATCCTTTTTTGCTCACCTCGTGCTATAGAGTGGTGTCTTAAGGGTTGAGGTTTCTGGCTTATAATTGATACTTGTATGCAGATAGAGATGACTGACACTAGACAGACCACAACTAGCCAGGGGCTACATATAGCTGCAGGCGAGGCTACCGACAAGGTACCAGAGGTGGAGGTAGCCTATTGTGAGACCCAGGGGGAGACATCTTCTCAGTCCCCTATAGCTTTTCCACCGCTTCATGAGCCTCTGAGGGCTACAGGACTTTCGGCTCCACCAGCAGTACCACCTCTAGTTCCTCCTATTCCATTTGATCAAGATTTCAAGAGTGCAGTATGTATGTTAGGACAGTTAGTAGTTGCACAGTGCCAACCAGTTGCGCCAGTTGTTGCCGGACCTTCTGAAGGGCGCGGAAGTTTGAGAATTCATGAATTTCTTGCTTGAATCCTCCATAGTTTACAGGGACAGATCGCAGAGAAGACCATCAACACTTTATTGATCAGCTTCATAGGATCTTTAAAGTCATGCATGCATCAGCGACTGAGTCAGTTGAGTTAGCAGCATTTCGATTGCACGATGTTGCAGTATTATGGTACGAGAGTTGGGAGAGATCTAGGGGAAAAGATGAATCCCTACCCATTTGGGATAGCTTTCATAGAGTTAAGAATGATGTGGTATGTCATATTGTATCTCAAGTTTCAAAGTTAGGTAAGTGGCAAAATAAAAATTAGTGAAAGTTATCGTAAGTTCCTTTTTAAAGATTTCTCTAAAATTTGGGTCAAATGTCTTGGATGTTTTCTTCCAATATATAAAGAGTTAGAAGGCCTATCACCTATTAAATCGAAAGCCAACGAGTCTAGTTTACATCGCACAAAACCCCTTATCCAACCGACATCGGAGTAAAAAGTTATGAGGGTTTTACTATGGACTGCCGGGGCAGAATCTGGGTCGGGTCAAACATTTCTTCACTTCCAAACCAGAAAAAAAGCTTAATAAATGGTTCCTATGGAGTTCTTGCATGATGAAGGTATGTTTTTGACGATTTCTACCATTATAGGTTACCCCAGTGCCTAGAAACGCGATCTCTACACGTGGCAATCGTTTTTCCCTCCTATTAGCTGCGTTTGGAGCTAGTTTTTGAAGATATAAATTTTGTAGTTATTGGGGTTTCTTCAAGGTTTACACTTGGTTAACTAAGGTAATTATCTCGGGACCCTTTTATGGTTGTTTTTATGAATTTCTAAGGACGTTTCGACAAGTTGAGGCAATATGGAAAATCTGCCGATTTAAGATTAATTATGAACTGTTTATAGGTGCATTTCAACTGTGTATAAATAGTGATTGTGAAGCTTAGGACATAAGGAACAACTTTTGTGAAGGAACTACGGTCTTTCGAGCGTTAGTATGTTAAGGTTATTCCCTACTTACGACATGTTTCCCTAAAGCTTAGGAGGAATGTAATTGGGTTGTTATCCTTGTTACACTTGTAGCCATTATTGTTGATTGTTGGCTGCTCGAGTTGATATAATCCTCCCTTGTCGGGATTCTTATTTAGTTAGTAGCGTCCCTATGTTGGACACGACTTAGACGCTATTTGTATAGGTTGCTTATAACTAAATTGCTCGCTTTTAGTAATTGGATTGCTATTGTTTCCCTTGGGGATATTGTGGTTAGCTGCAAGAATGTGATATATGCCTAGAAGGGCTATGTTCTGCATACAGGGCTAGATGGATGCCTAAAAGGTCTATGAGTTCCCTACAGGGCTATATTGATGCCTAGAAGGGCTATAAGTTGCCTACAAGGCTATATTGACACCTACGAAGGCAATGTGCTTCCTACAGGGCCATGTTGTTGCCTAAGAGGGCTATGAGTTGTCTATAAGCTATGTTGATGCTTAAGAGAGTTATGTGCTGCATACGGGGCTATATTAATGTCTAAGAGGGCTATGTAACTGTCTACAGGGCTAGGGGACTATCGATAGGGGTAAATAGGCTGATTGGCACCTTCCGGTCTTATGGGGGCCTGAGTAGGTGGTCTTGTGTGATGTTTGTACGTACCGAGATTATGGGGACTTGGTTAGGTTGTTGTTTTATTATTTTTGATAAGTTTAGATTTAGGAGTAGGTCAGTACACTTATTTTATCCTTGATTTATTTATAAGATTATTCCAGTATATCAAGATACCTCCTCATAGTCTATTGCCTTTCATACTCTGTACATTATTTCGTACTGACGTCTCATTGCCTGGGGGCGTTGCATTCAGTCATGCAGGTCCTGATAGACGACCGAGTAGACCTCCTCAGCAGCAGGATTGACTTTTATCTGGTTGGCTAGCCCCTTTCCTCCGGAGCTGCCAGAGTTGGCAGGTTTGTTACCTTTTGTTGTATATATCTTTATGGGTAGGCTGGGGCCCTATCCCGCTAATTTTTACTACTCTTAGAGGCTTGCAAACTAGTGTGTGGGGGTGTATAGCTACGTTATGGCCATACTGGCCTATGTTGTTGGTTTGCTGAATCTTATGAGGTGTTTGATGTATTGTATTGATATATACCTTCTTTTAGTTTTGGTATCGATATCATGGTGGCCTCGATGGCCCAATCAGGACTTATGTGCTAGTTGACTATTTATTTATATGATCTCCTGGGAGTAGTTGTTTCTTTTATAGATCATTTGACAGGGGCCTTTCTGGCCGAGGGCTTGGTTTTAAGTCGTGATAGACTTATTTGTTTTCTTGATTGCGTGTGGTTGCCATGCGCTAGTAGCAAATGGTTCAGCAGAGTCGGCTCGGGACTGAGTTTTGGCATTAGGAGTCAGTTGCGCCCCTCGAGTTTGGGGGTTGACAATAAAGTCTCACCTTTTAATTGATTAAAATAATAAAGAAAATGTTGCTTCCAATTGCACTTGCAAGTGTACGCGGTCGCAAAAGCAATATAGTGGCTCTTAAAAGAACCGGATTATCAAACCCAAAGGACTTATTAATTAATTATTCTTACTAAATTATATTAATTCTAATTATTTATTTAAGGGGAGGATTTCAAAAGATGAATATATTAACTAAACTAAAAATAAAGATAAAATAACTAAAAAAGCAATTAACTAAGAAAAGATAGATGTTTACACAATCAATGAATGAATCGATCTAGGATTATAATTTAACTAACAATCATGTTTAACATCAATTTCATCAACTTATTTGATTATCTAGTTATTGATTCATAGGGTTAAATGTATGATCATGGTCTCCCGACCTCGAATCGTCTACGATAAATGACAACCTAACTACATCGTTGAGCGGGGATAGATTGGACCAAGTACCGAGCATTACTATTTCTTCATGTATAGTGACCAAGCATGGTTTCTAGGTATATCCCTATCCTAGATACAAATTAATCCTAATTATTAAGAGAAAATCATGCTCCTTATATTTCATGTTCTGTCCTCTTATTCCTTTCCCGAGTTCAATTCGGACAATATGTTTATTTCAATGGTGATCAAGTATCAAAATAGTAATCACAAGACTATAAGAACAACTAATAGGATAAACAAATCATGCCGAATCAAAATCACTAAGCAATCATATTGTAAGTAAATATAATTCAAGAACGAGAAGTTTAACTCCACATAGACATAGAGCAATTACAACTCATCATTCAAACAAAAGATGTAAAATAAATAAAAGAGATATAAAAGATAAAATCCTAAATCAAAAGTTATTTTCTACATTTATCCCCTCCCCCTTATAATTATTCTTATGGATTATTTATAGATATAGAAAACCCTAAATAAAATAATTGAGTCCAAATCAAATTAGGAACTCAAAACCTTGACGGAACTGGATTCCGCGTGAAACGCTTTCGCCGACCCAACAATTGTGCGTTGATTGGTTGCCACATGGCACGCAGGTATGTTTGCTTCCTTCTTTCTCTCTTTTGCAGCGTTTGATATATATATATGTATATAATATTCAATTTAATTCATTAAGCTGTTTGCTTGATTTTCTTCTTCAACCTTTCATCTTTAATTCATCTTAGCTTCAAACTTTTTTATTTTTCTATCAATTTAATCCTACAAATAAAATACACTATTAAGCACAATTCATAAAATCCATTCTAAAAAGGACAAATATAAATAATAAATGTGAGGCAAATAATTATTAAAAATATGTATTTTGGCCTCACATCAACACCCCACACTTAAATTTTGTTCGTCCTATAGCAAATATTAAAGCTCATCTCAAAAAATCATTGCTACAAACACTTAGGTCATATACAAATTTCAAAATATCAAATACACTTCTCAATCATTATGCAAGATATACAAATAAACAACAAACCTCTAACCTCCTAACCTCAAGGAAGGACTCTGAACTCATCATATTTAAGTTTGCTCTCCTACCCTTATCAAAGAAAGCTAATAAAATCACCTATCTATCATGAAACAGGTGCCCTCACAAGAAGAAATCGTCCACACACTTAAATCAAAATATTGAATATAAATTAAGGACTTAGCATCAAAGAACAATCTCACACTCACAAAGAAAATTCACATGTATGCACATAGAACCACAGGCTTGCCCATTATGAACATCTTCACTAATTAAGCATGTTTGAATAGAATCAAATAGGACTTTAACGGATTGTAATGTAGGCTAGGGGATGGGTAGGAAACTATATAATAGTGACTTACACTTCCTTAAGCACATTGCAATTTTAAACCTCATCCATTATTTTATTCTCTTTATTTTCAGCCCTCTCCTCAACAATTATTTCACAAGTAATTCTCATCATCTCACGAATACTTCAATCATTTTTTTTCAAAGTTTTTTTTTTTTTGGTATATGCCTTTTCACTATCCACCCTCAATTGAGGTGCACAATATACTTGGTAGGACCAGGACCAATGTTTGAGCGTACTTCTGAACTAGCCACCCTCAATTCAATTGAGGTGCACATTGTCCATTAAGGACCAGGGCCAAAACAGAGTTGTTGTTTTTTTCATCACATTCTTTCAGAGAGAGTTTTTTAATCACTTTATAGTTATCATTGATCACCTTTTACACTCAACCATCCCTTTTCTTCAGATTTAACAATTAGAATAAGTCTATGCTACAGTGCTCAAGGAAGCAGGGTGCAAAAACTAGGGATTCAACAAAAAAGTCAAGGCAAAAATATGGCTACCAATAAAAAGCTACAGGCTCAAAGGGGCTAAAACTTGTTGCTTCCAATTGCACACGCAAGTTTACGCGGTCACACAAGTAATATAGTGACTCTTAAAAGAATCGGATTATCAAACCCAAAAGACTTGTCAATTAATTATTCTTACTAAATTATATTAATTCTAATTATTTATTTAAGGGGAGGATTTCAAAAGATGAATATATTAACTAAACTAAAAATAAAGATAAAATAACTAAAAAACAATTAACTAAGAAAAGATAGATGTTTACACAATCAATGAATGAATCGATCTAGGATTATAATTTAACTAACAATCATGTTTAGCATCAATTTCATCAACTTATTTGATTATCTAGTTATTGATTCACAGGATTAAATATATGATCATGGTCTCCCGACCTATAATCGTCTACGATAAATAACAACCTAACTACATCATTGAGCGGGGATAGATTGGACCAAGTACCGAGCATTACGATTTCTTCCTGTATAGTGACCAAACATGGTTTCTAGGTATATCTCTTTCCTAGATACAAATTAACCTTAATTATTAAGTGAAAATCATGATCCTTATATTCCACGTTCTATCATTTTATTCATCTCCCGAGTTTAATTTGGACAATATGTTTATTTCAATGGTGATCAAGTATCAAAATAGTAATCACAAGAATATAAGAACAACTAATATGATAAACAAATCAAGCCGAATCAAAATCACTAAACAATCATATTGTAAGTAAATATAATCCAAGAACGAGAAGTTTAACTCCGCGTAGACATAGAGCAATTATAATCCATCATTCAAAGAAAAGATGTAAAATAAATAAAAGAGAAAGAAAAGATAAAACCCTAAATCAAAAGTTATTTTCTATATTTATCCTCCTCCCCCTAATAATTATTTTTATGGACTATTTATAAATATAGGAAACCTGAATAAAATAATTAAGTCCAAATCAAATTGAAGACCCAAAACCTTGACGAAACTGGATTCCGCGTGAAACTCTTTCGCCGACCCAACAATTGTGCGTTGATTGGTTGCCACGTGGCATGCAGGTATGTTTGCTCTCTTCTTTCTCTCTTTTGGAGCGCTTGATTCATATATATATAATATTTAATTTAATTCATTAAGCTGTCTGTTTGATTTCCTTCTTCAACATTTTATCTTTAATTCGTTTTAGCTCCAAACTTCTTTATTTTTCATCAATTTAATCCTACAAATAAAATACACTATTAAGCACAATTCATAAAAATAAATGCTAAAAAAGGATACATATAATTAATAAATGTGAGGCAAATAATGATTAAAAATATGTATTTTGGTCTCACATCAGCAAACTCCATTGATCATAATAACTACATCAAGATTAAGAGTATAAGCTCATGTAATGGACTAGAGATATTATTTATTGAAATTTAGAACCTAAATACATATCTCAATTTGGTCCGTTCAATACATGCAAAATGTACTAACACAAGAAGTTGAAATTTGACAATTCCCATAATTAAGATTGAATTATATTTAATCTTGTGTTACAATCATCAAGATGTTTGTCCAACTTCATCTTTGATTGTGAACATGTAATTTATAACATATAAGAATCGACAATTTTAATCTTTCGGTATGACTAAAACAACTCCATACCCAAATATCGTCTACTATATAAGTAATTGACACACATTTAAACACAATGATCTATTCAAACAAAGACTTTATTGTAATAATTAACATAAACGTAAAGTCCTTATAAAGGATTAAAATCAATACTATAACTCAACCATATGGTTAATAGTATATCCCAATTTCATGATCACCGGTGGCAATCTCCTCCACATAGTCGGGAAGGGAAGAATTATTGAATTTTGAGTCTTTTTCCATTTATATGTGGATAAATAAAACATCAATTTGGATAAACTCATTTGTGCAAATAAGCCTACTGCTTCTATGCATATGTAAGACCATTTTAGGTTTTATTTCCATGCACACAAGAGAATATGCCAGCACTCATATAGAGAGAAACAGAGAGAGAAAATTTTTGGACAAAACTTTCAACCCTAGCAACCAACTTTAAATCGTGATTACTAATTCGTTTCTTATCCGATTGAGCTGATTTTTGAACAAGTGTTTCTTTTCATCTTAATCTTTGATTGCAAACTGACAGAGGTAGACTCGTAGTCTTTTAGCTCTAGATTTCAGTTCATGAACAGTACCTGTATTTTGGTGATTCACTTCTTTACTTCTCTAGTTCTTTGGTGTTATGTTATAGTTATAGTTTCTCATTTTTTGACACTTCATTGATGGTCATTTTGTAGAATATATTATAACTCTTTTTAATTACAGTGGATCTTTGGTTCTGTGGTTTTCACTCTTCAGACTGAAGAGGTTTCTACATAAATTTAGTGTCTCGTATTGTTGGTTGATTTAGTTTTATCTATGCCCAACACACTTTGTTCTTGAGTTTATTTATCTTTTCTTGGTTCAAATAGAAGAAAAAATTTAGACTTAAGTATTTTTTCCGCTATTACCCTGTCGTGCATCTTTGTTAGTGCTTATTTTTCCCGATAAATAGTGACTTTTTAATAGTGTCAGCAAACAAACTATGATGGAGATCAAACAAAGAATCAAGAAACATATATGTAGGTAACTAAACTATAAAGATAAAATATGGATAGAAGATATACTTAAGAGGTGAGATGTACATGCTGAAAGAGGATAAAGGAAAGAAGTTTTGTTCTAGTTGGTTAGTTCTAGTTGTTGTGTTCAAACTTTAGAAGGTTGGAAAAGGCCAATTTCATTAATAAGATGTAGTCAACTTCCTAGTATTATAAGAAGGTTGGAAAAGGCCAATTTCATTGTAAGCTAGCTGTATGGTTTGTATGAAATTTGTATATGCTCTTTTCCATACCTTTTCATTCTTAGTTATAATCATGCACTGATATTTTTGGAGGTATGGTCTTTGTCCGATCCCCTCTACAATGTACTTTGCATTTGTGGAATGAAAAGACAGGGTCAAACCTGATCCTTAACACCAAGGGTTGCCCATGGTGATGGCAATTTAAAGAAGATGGTTTAAAAAGATGTTTTTCTATTTGACCAAATAAAGAATTATGAGTTCAATTCATTTTGTTTAGCAGAAAGATGAATATTTCTCGCTAGTTATCAATCAATCACTTACTCATAAATTGTCTGTGGAAAGTATCAACCCAATCCATTCGAAAGGTTAGAAACCGATAGACAAAAGAAAAAAAGTAACGCCCCATTTGCTTGCCTCAAAATTAGAATATTTTAATTTGAATGCTATCAATGATTATGATATTATCTCTAGATTTGAACACTAAATGATTAAGATCATTTATTTTTTAACATCTAAATATAAATATTGTATTTATTATTATTCATAATAAATATATAATTTAAATAAAAAGTAATTAGATTTTAAGAAAAAAATAGAAATTTCATTTGAAAAATCATTAACAAAAAACACACTTATGGTCGCTAGTTTGATCACAGTTGAGATGGTTTGTACTGTTGATGGTTGGTGATAATATCTAGTAGTTGTTGTAATAGTTATAATGATGGAGGTGATGGGGTTTTAGTGATTGACACAATGATGATGGTAATTGTGAAAGTGAATATGATAATTGATAGTAGGAATTGGTGGTAATGGTGGTGGAGGTAGTGATAGCAACGACCGTGGAAGTGCATATGATTATAATGATAAATATGGTAGATGTGGTAGCGACTGACTGTTGTAGTTTCCATTGTGATTGCAGTGGTGATTGTAATGTCAGAGATGGTTGACAGTGGTTGTGATGATTGTGATAATGGAGCTGATAATTGGTAGTATGAATTGGCTGCAGTACTGGTGGTAATGATTGATAATTATGGTGGAGACCATAAATAGTGACGACGACGACAATGCATATAATTATTATAATAAAAGTAGTAGATGTGATAATGGCTATTAATAGTAGTTGGGAGCAGTGGTAGTTGCAATGGTAATTGTAATGTCAAGGATGATTGATAGGGGTAGTGGTGTTGTAATGAAAAATGTGGTTAGTAGTGATGACCGATGATTGTGAACAAAGTGATGGTGAAAATTAACAATATAAAATACCTATTAATGATATTAAAATCATGATTTTGTTTATGCTTTTCTTGAGTAGGAAGCTTAATCTCTTCATAAATTATTTATAACATAAAGTCAGGATCAAAGAAAACCATTTTTTTACTCTAAAAATTAAAGAGCAATGTTATACCTCTCAGATCCTAAGTCTTTCATGATATTCTTGAAGGCCCCATTATTTTCAATAGCATTTTTCATCTTTGAAACAAAGTCCAACTCATTGGCAGCATTGAGGGATGGAAACTTAGTAGAAGGAAAATGTGATATGACCTTTTCCTTTGTAATGCTTTCTCCCATTGTGAAAGGCTTCTCATAAAGTAAGCCTTCTTTGTCGCCATTGGCACACACTTCAAAACAAATAAATTGAAGAAGTAATTAAATTCTATTTTATAATAGTCAGACCTCTATATAATAATATCTTTATATAAAAAAATATATAATATAACCTAATACGAAAAATTCATTCCAAAAAAATGATCTTTATAGTGTAATGTTATAATAGAATGATTATTATTACAGAAAGATTTGACGATATCTAAATAAACACATTTGTTCTCAAAAAAATGAATTTTCAAATTCATACCGGTAGGAAAATGGACGAGGAGTTTCAATTTCTTGCACTTCCTTGCAAACATCATGACTTGATATGAACCATTCACATTAACATAAAGAGCTAAGTCATACCTAGACGTTGTTGAAAATAATCAATTAAATAAGTAAAAGTAGTGTGTGTGCTCTCTCTAACAATTTTTAGATTAAATAATAACACACTTTGACATGATATCATCAACGCAAGCATAGCTCCTGGATTGTACTGTTTTAGATGTGAACTTAAAATTTCAAGATGGATTTTAAATCTACTGAATTATTAAGTCAATCTCTACTCTTGTATTTAGAAAATTCAAAATAAACATACCTTATACTTACTTTGTAATTTTTTGTCGAGGGAATTTAGATAACCACCCTCCCCTGGATATGCCCCTGGCTTGGCTCATCAAAAAATGTAAAAAGCCCACATATGGTGTGTCATGCAACTTATTTCTTTAAAATAAAGATATAAGTGTCATGACCTGCCACTTTGCCACTAAAATAAGGCATGAATATAAGGGGAGGAGGGGAGGGGGGAGAAACTAGAGTTGTATAGGGGTTTGTGGAAGATTCTAGAACTCTCTAGATATTTTCCTGGAAGGCTTTAGAATTTTCTAGACTTGTGGAGAAATCTAGAATAGGAAATAAATTGTAAATATGTAGGGACTTGAGTGACAATTTTTATTTACACTTTGACCCCTAGGAAGTAGTATAAATAGAAGGGCTCCCATTTGCAATTCATCCAACAAAGTGTAAAGCAGTCTCCCAAAGCAATATAAAGCCTTCTTTAAAGCTCTCTTTTTCTTTCGTTCATTCTCTTAGTGATCTAAGTTTCAAAAGGCTTACTTGAGCTTACAAAATCGTGAAGATTCGTGAGTAAGTTGTCAAGTACCGCACGGAGAATTAGTAGAAATGTAAGTCTGTGACACAAGGGTTAAAAACACACCTTAACTATCCCTTTTGTTCTTAGTTTCATATCTAAACTATTGAGAGTGTAAGTAATTTCATACTTAAACTATCACTTATTAATTTGAAAAACACACATCTCTCTTTTATTACACTATCATCATGGTGTGTGTTATACACTCTCTCTTTTATTTAAAATAAATTGTCACATCACACTTCACATAGACAAAACAACCCACCTTGAAAAAATTAAATAAATTATTAGTATTAGTTAAAGTTAAAGATTAAAGTATTAATATTCCCAAAAAGAGAATTATAAAATAAAATGTAGAATATTTTTCTTACCCCACTCCACTCCTTCTTCTCCCCGTACTCCCCAGTCCCCACATCCCAATTTTTAGTTTTATTTTTAAAATTTGTTTTATAAAAGTTTGAAAAAATTCTTACTTCATCCCCCCC